>JAAKBH010000433.1:0-311496 GCA_019776075.1 Amaranthus palmeri | reverse complement strand
ATTCAAAAACCGTAAAAAACGAAACTAGGACCCTTAATTTTGAGCTAATGACACTATTATCAATTCTAACAACTTCAAACAACAGCTTTATACACCAAGAGTATGTTGTGTGCCCTAGGTTCATTCATAAACAAACAAGGTTTTAGTTACTTTACGCCCGAAAATGACAAATAGGCATTCCAAAACCTTAAAAACGAACTTGCCCTGTAATTTGATCTAATGACAAATATTTTTCAATTCTAACAAACGTCCAAACAACATTATATACACCAAATAGTGTTTGTGTGCCAAGTTTTCATTCATAACAAAACAAGGGTTTATAGCTACTTTACGGGCCCCCCCGAAAGGACAAAAATTCATTCAAAACCTTAAAAAACGCAACTTGACCCTTAATTTTGAACAAATGAACAACTATTTTCAATTCTAACAACTTCAACACATTTATATATACCAAATAGTGTTGTGTGTCAAGTTTCATTCATAACAAACAAGGTTTAAGCTACTTTACGCCCGAAAATGACAAAATTCATTCAAAAACCTTAAAAAACGCAACTTGACCCTTAATTTTGAGCTAATGACAACTATTTTCAATTCTAACAACTTCAACACATTTATATATACCAAATAGTGTTGTGTGTCAAGTTTCATTCATAACAAACAAGGTTTAAGCTACTTTACGCCCGAAAATGACAAAATTCATTCAAAAACCTTAAAAAACGCAACTTGACCCTTAATTTTGAGCTAATGACAACTATTTTCAATTCTAACAACTTCAACACATTTATATACACCAAATAGTGTTGTGTGCCAAGTTTCAATCATAACAAACAAGGTTTAAGCTACTTTACGCCCGAAAATGACAAAATTCATTCAAAAGCGTTAAAAAACGCAACTTGACCCTTAATTTTGAGCAAATGACAACTATATTCAATTCTAACAACTTCAACACATTTATATACACCAAATAGTGTTGTGTGTCAAGTTTCATTCATAACAAACAAGGTTTAAGCTACTTTACGCCCGAAAATGACAAAATTCATTCAAAACCTTAAAAAACGCAAACTTGACCCTTAATTTTTGAACAAATGGACAACTATTTTCAATTCTAACAACTTCAACACATTTATATATACCAAAGAGTGGTGTGTGCCAAGTTTCATTCATAACAAACAACGTTTAAGCTACTTTACGCCCGAAAATGACAAAATTCATTCAAAAACCTTAAAAACGCAACTTGACCCTTAATTTTGAGCTAATGACACACTATTTCAATTCTAACAACCTTCAACACATTTATATACACCAAATAGTGTTGTGTGCCAAGTTTCATTCATAACAAACAAGGTTTAAGCTACTTTACGCCCGAAATGACAAAATTCATTCAAAACCTTAAAAAACGAAACTTGACCCTTAATTTTGAGCTAATGACAAACTATTTTCAATTCTAACAACTTCAACACATTTATATACACCAAATAGTGTTGTGTGTCAAGTTTCATTCATAACAAACAAGGTTTAAGCTACTTTACGCCCGAAAATGACAAAATTCATTCAAAAACCTTAAAAAACGCAACTTGACCCTTAATTTTGAGCTAATGACAACTATTTTCAATTCTAACAACTTCAAACACATTTATATATACACCAAATAGTGTTGTGTGCCAAGTTTCATTCATAACAAACAAGGTTTAAGCTACTTTACGCCCGAAAATGACAAAATTCATTCAAAACCTTAAAAACGCAAACTTGACCCTTAATTTTGAGCAAAATGACAACTATTTTCAATTCTAACAACTTCAACACATTTATATACACCAAATAGTGTTGTGTGCCAAGTTCATTCATAACAAACAAGGTTTAAGCTACTTTACGCCCGAAAATGACAAAATTCATTCAAAACCTTAAAAAACGCAACTTGACCCTTAATTTTGAGCAAATGACAACTATTTTCAATTCTAACAACTTCAACACATTTATATACACCAAATAGTGTTGTGTGTCCAGTTTCATTCATAACAAACAAGGTTTAAGCTACTTTACGCCCGAAAATGACAAAATTCATTCAAAAACCTTAAAAAACGCAACTTGACCCTTAATTTTGAGCAAATGACAACTATTTCAATTCTAACAACTTCAACACATTTATATACACCAAATAGTGTTGTGTGCAAGTTTCATTCATAACAAACAAGGTTTAAGCTACTTTACGCCCGAAAAATGACAAAATTCATTCAAAACCTTAAAAAACGCAACTTGACCCTTAATTTTGAACAAATGACAACTATTTTCAATTCTAACAACTTCAACACATTTATATACACCAATAGTGTTGTGTGCCAAGTTTCATTCATAACAAACAAGGTTTAAGCTACTTTACGCCCGAAAATGACAAAATTCATTCAAAAATCTTAAAAAACGCAACTTGACCCTTAATTTTGAGCAAATGACAACTATTTTCAATTCTAACAACTTCAACACATTTATATACACCAAATAGTGTTGTGTGTCAAGTTTCATTCATAACAAACAAGGTTTAAGCTACTTTACGCCCGAAAATGACAAAATTCATTCAAAACCTTAAAAAACGAAACTTGACCCTTAATTTTGAGCAAATGACAACTATTTTCAATTCTAACAACTTCAACACATTTATATACACCAATAGTGTTGTGTGCCAAGTTTCATCATAACAAACAAGGTTTAAGCTACTTTACGCCCGAAAATGACAAAATTCATTCAAAACCTTAAAAAACGAAACTTGACCCTTAATTTTGAGCAAATGACAACTATTTTCAATTCTAACAACTTCAACACATTTATATAAACCAAATAGTGTTGTGTGTCAAGTTTCATTCATAACAAACAAGGTTTAAGCTACTTTACGCCCGAAAATGACAAAATTCATTCAAAACCTTAAAAAACGCAACTTGACCCTTAATTTTGAACTAATGACAACTATTTTCAATTCTAACAACTTCAACACATTTATATATACCAAATAGTGGTGTGTGCCAAGTTTCATTCATAACAAACAACGTTTAAGCTACTTTACGCCCGAAAATGACAAAATTCATTCAAAAACCTTAAAAAACGCAACTTGACCCTTAATTTGAGCAAATGACAACTATTTTCAATTCTAACAACTTCAAACACATTTATATATACCAAATAGTGTTGTGTGTCAAGTTTCATTCATAACAAACAAGGTTTAAGCTACTTTACGCCCGAAAATGACAAAATTCATTCAAAAACCTTAAAAAACGCAACTTGACCCTTAATTTTGAGCAAATGACAACTATTTTCAATTCTAACAACTTCAACACATTTATATACACCAAATAGTGTTGTGTGTCAAGTTTCATCATAACAAACAAGGTTTAAGCTACTTTACGCCCGAAAATGACAAAATTCATTCAAAAACCTTAAAAAACGCAACTTGACCCTTAATTTTGAGCAAATGACAACTATTTTCAATTCTAACAACTTCAACACATTTATATACAACAAATAGTGTTGTGTGCCAAGTTTCATTCATAACAAACAAGGTTTAAGCTACTTTACGCCCGAAAATGACAAAATTCATTCAAAACCTTAAAAAACGCAACTTGACCCTTAATTTTGAAGCAATGACAACTATTTTCAATTCTAACAACTTCAACACATTTATATACACCAAATAGTGGTGTGTGCCAAGTTTCATTCATAACAAACAAGTTTAAGCTACTTTACGCCCGAAAATGACAAAATTCATTCAAAACCTTTAAAAAACGCAACTTGACCCTTAATTTCAAGCATATGAAACAATTATCAATTCTAACAACTTCAACACATTTATATATACTAAATAGTGGTGTGTGCCAAGTTTCATTCATAACAAACAACGTTTAAGCTACTTTACCGCCCGAAAATGACAAAATTCATTCAAAAACCGTTAAAAAACGCAACTTGACCCTTAATTTTAAGCATATGACAACTATTTTATTCAATTCTAACAAACTTCAACACATTTATATATACCAAAGAGTGGTGTGTGCCAAGTTTCATTCATAACAAACAACGTTTAAGCTACTTTACGCCCGGAAACTGACAAAATTCATTCAAAACCTTAAAAACGCAACTTGACCCTTAATTTTAAGCAAATGACAACTATTTCAATTCTAACAACTTCAAAACATTTATATACACCAAATAGTGGTGGGTGTGCCAAGTTTCAATCATAACAAACACGGTTTAAGCTACTTTACGCTCCGAAAATGACAAAAATTCATTCAAAACCTTAAAAAACGCAACTTGACCCTTAATTTTGAAGCAAATGACAACTAATTTTCAATTCTAACAACTTCAACACATTTATATACACCAAATAGTGTTGTGTGCCAAGTTTCATTCATAACAAACACGGTTTAAGCTACCTTTACGCCCGAAAATGACAAAATTCATTCAAAACCGTTAAAAAACGCAACTTGACCCTTAATTTTAAGACATATGACACCTATTATCAATTCTAACAACTTCAACACATTTATATATACTAAATAGTGGTGTGTGCCAAGTTTCATTCATAACAAACAACGTTTAAGCTACTTTACGCCCGAAAATGACAAAATTCATTCAAAACCGTTAAAAAACGCAACTTGACCCTTAATTTCAAGCATATGACAACTATTTTCAATTCTAACAACTTCAACACATTATATATACATCAAATAGTGGTGTGTGCCAAGTTTCATTCATAACAAACAACGTTTAAGCTACTTTACGCCCGAAAATGACAAAATTCATTCAAAAACCGTTAAAAAACGCAACTTGACCCTTAATTTTCAAGCATATGAAACAATTATCAATTCTAACAACTTCAACACATTTATATATACTAAATAGTGGTGTGTGCCAAGTTTCATTCATAACAAACAACGTTTAAGCTACTTTACGCCCGAAAATGACAAAATTCATTCAAAACCGTTAAAAAACGCAACTTGACCCTTAATTTCAAGCATAATGACAACTATTATCAATTCTAACAACTTCAACACATGTATATATACTAAATAGTGGTGTGTGCCCAAGTTTCATTCATACAAACAACGTTAAGCTAACTTTACGCCCGAAAATGAAAAATTCATTCAAAAACCGTTTAAAAAACGCAACTGACCCTTAATTCAAGCATATGAACCAATTATCAATTTAACAACTTCAACACATTTATATATACTAAATAGTGGGTGTGTGCAAGGTTCATTCAAAACAAACAACGTTTTAAGCTACTTACGCCCGAAAATGACAAATTCATTCAAACCTTTAAAAACGCAACTTGACCCTTAATTCAAGTCATATGACAACTAATTTTCAATTCTAACAACTTACAACACAATTCTATATACATAACATAGTGGTGTGTGCCAAGTTTCATTCATAACAAACAACGTTTAAGCTACTTTACGCCCGAAAATGACAAAATTCATTCAAAACCGTTAAAAAACGCAACTTGACCCTTAATTTCAAGCATATGAAACCAATTATCAATTCTAACAACTTCAACACATTTATATATACTAAATAGTGGTGTGTGCCAAGTTTCATTCATAACAAACAACGTTTAAGCTACTTTACGCCCGAAAATGACAAAATTCATTCAAAACCGTTAAAAAACGCAACTTGACCCTTAATTTCAAGCATATGAAACCAATTATCAATTCTAACAACTTCAACACATTTATATATACTAAATAGTGGTGTGCGCCAAGTTTCATTCATAACAAACAACGTTTAAGCTACTTTACGCCCGAAAATGACAAAATTCATTCAAAACCGTTAAAAAACGCAACTTGACCCTTTAATTTCAAGCATATGACAACTATTATCAATTCTAACAACTTCAACACATTTATATATACTAAATAGTGGTGTGTGCCAAGTTTCATTCATAACAAACAACGTTTAAGCTACTTTACGCCCGAAAATGACAAAATTCATTCAAAACCGTTAAAAAACGCAACTTGACCCTTAATTTCAAGCATATGACAACTATTATCAATTCTAACAACTTCAACACATTTATATATACTAAATAGTGGTGTGTGCCAAGTTTCATTCGTAACTAAACAACGTTTAAGCTACTTGACGCCCGAAAATGACAAAATTCATTCAAAACCGTTAAAAAACGCAACTTGACCCTTAATTTCAAGCATATGAAACCAATTATCAATTCTAACAACTTCAACACATTTATATATACTAAATAGTGGTGTGTGCCAAGTTTCATTCATAACAAACAACGTTTAAGCTACTTTACGCCCGAAAATGACAAAATTCATTCAAAACCGTTAAAAAACGCAACTTGACCCTTAATTTCAAGCATATGAAACCAATTATCAATTCTAACAACTTCAACACATTTATATATACTAAATAGTGGTGTGTGCCAAGTTTCATACATAACAAACAACGTTTAAGCTACTTTACGCCCGAAAATGACAAAATTCATTCAAAACCGTTAAAAAACGCAACTTGACCCTTAATTTCAAGCATATGAAACCAATTATCAATTCTAACAACTTCAACACATTTATATATACTAAATAGTGGTGTGTGCCAAGTTTCATTCATAACAAACAACGTTTAAGCTACTTTACGCCCGAAAATGACAAAATTCATTCAAAACCGTTAAAAAACGCAACTTGACCCTTAATTTCAAGCATATGAAACTAATTATCAATTCTAACAACTTCAACACATTTATATATACTAAATAGTGGTGTGTGCCAAGTTTCATTCATAACAAACAACGTTTAAGCTACTTTACGCCCGAAAATGACAAAATTCATTCAAAATCGTTAAAAAACGCAACTTGACCCTTAATTTCAAGCATATGACAACTATTATCAATTCTAACAACTTCAACACATTTATATATACTAAAAATGGTGTGTGCCAAGTGTCATTCATAACAAACAACGTTTAAGCTACTTTACGCCCCAAAATGACAAAATTCATTCAAAACCGTTAAAAAACGCAACTTGACCCTTAATTTCAAGCATATGACAACTATTATCAATTCTAACAACTTCAACACATTTATATATACCAAATAGTGGTGTGTGCCAAGTTTCATTCATAACAAACAACGTTTAAGCTACTTTACGCCCGAAAATGCCAAAATTAATAACCTTAAATAATTCATACCTTGTGAATCACTTAATTCAAATGTATTCCTTCCGTGTGATCTACACGCATATAACCAACATCTTCATCATCTTCATTCACCGATTTTGGATTGATAAAGGGCGGGGAGTCTTCAAAAGCATTATATTCTTCCTCATCCTCAACATCACCTATACCAAGGATACTTCTTTTTCCCGGTACAACAATAGACCATTGTTTATTAGAAGGGTCTTCAATGTAAAATACTTGGTTGGCTTGTGTGGCTAGTATGAATGGCTCCTCACCATCACGCAAGCGATCCAAGTCTACAAGAGTGAATCCACAAGGGTCGTCATTTTTAACGCATCGTCGATTATTATCCACCCACTTGCATTTGAAAAGACCCATAGTGAAAGTACAATAGTCAAGCTCCCATATTTCATGTACCCGCCCGTAGTATACCGATTTAGCACCAACCGGCGATTGATCCTTGGCACTCGCGTAAAATGTAGATGACGACAAAATAGAAACCCCACTATTCTGCAGATACGATGACTTCTTATCTTGACTCTCAGTCCAAAATGTAAACCCATTGACATCGTAACCCTCATATTTGTTGACATCATCACGAGGACCAAAAGCTAACCACTTAACAGTTTCAGATACACCCTTTAGTTCTTCACATATTACTCGGTTATGAAACCAATCAATGAACGTCTTGTTATGCAACTGCATCAATGCCCTATCACCTCTAGACGGATATTTTGCGCGCAATATATCAAAATGCTCATTCAAAAAAGGATGAACTTCTGAAATATGATGCAACACATACAGGTGTGCTTGTAACAGACTATCCCGAGAAGGTGTGATTGTTTTAGATCCAATTGTTCCTTTTCCCTCAAGTCTTCCTTTATGTCGAGAGGTGGGTAGTCCAATAGGCTTTGCCATAGCCATATACTCGGCTATAAAATTACCAATCTCATCGCTTACAGTGCCTTGAATCATACTCCCCTCTGGTTGTGCTGGATTCCATACTTTGTTTTGTAACACACCCATGTGTCTCTCAAAAGGATAGCACCACCTTAGAAAAACTGGACCTAAAAGCTTGATTTCACGAACAAGATGAACAATAAGATGAACCATTATGTCAAAGAAAGAAGGTGGAAAATACATCTCAAACTTGCATAAAGTTACAATCACGTCGAGTTGAAGAGCATCAAGTTTAAAGGGATCAAGAAATTTACTACAAATAGTGTTGAAGAACGAACATAGCTCGGTAATAGCATATCTCACATGTTTTGGCAATATTCCACGTAGTGCGATCGGTAAGAACACTTGCATCATTACATGGCAATCGTGAGATTTCATGCTTCCCAACTTCAATTCACCATTAAGGGTCACAAATCTCTTCATGTTAGATGAGTACCCAGAGGGAACCTTAATGCCATACAAAGACTCACAAAAGGCTCGCTTCTCTGCTTTGGACAATGTGTAGCAAGCTGGAGGCAAATAAACTTTTTCACTACTCATCTTCTTCTTACCGACCTTTCCCTTGCTACTACCACCAACTTCATCAGTTCTTTCTCTTTTCTTACTCCCCTTAACCTGTGCCCACAACTCCGGACGAATACCCTTACATTCAAAGTAATCTCGCACGGCCTTATTATCCTTTGTCTTACCCGGAATGTTCATGAGAGTCCCGAGTATGGCATCGCATACATTTTTCTCTATATGCATAACGTCAAGACAATGCCTAACCTGTAGATCTCTCCAATATGGAAGCGTCCAAAAGATTGATTCTTTTTTCCACAGTCGATCTTCACCCCCTTGCACTTGCCCTGTTTTACCAAATACAGTTTCAACCCCCTTAACTTGTTCGTAAACCTCATAACCGGACAACGGTCGACGAGCTACACGGTCCTCAACCTCCCCGTTGAACATCTTCTTCTTCTTACGGTATTGGTGATCTCGTGGGAGGAACTTTCGATGATTCATGAATACATGTTTGCACTTAGGAATCCACGTGGATTCCATGTCATCGATACATATTGGGCACGCTTTCTTCCCTTTGTTCTTATACCCTGATAAGTTTCCATAAGCCGGAAAATCGTTAACGGTGCATAAAAGCATTGCACGCAAGGTGAACTCCTCATTAGCATATGCATCATACACGGAAACTCCTTCATCCCACATCTTTCTCAAATCCTCAACAAGAGGTGCAAGATATACATCTATGTCGTTACCAGGTTGCTTAGGGCCCGAGATAAGAAGCGAAAGCATAATGTACTTACGCTTCATACACAACCAAGGTGGCAAATTATAAATAACTAAAAGTACCGGCCAAGTACTATGTTGAGAACTAAGATTGCCAAATGGGTTCATTCCATCCGTGCACAGTCCGAGCCTTAAATTACGAACTTCATCCCCAAAAGTCTTGTGCAACCTATCAATACTCTTCCACTCCGGAGAATCGGATGGATGTGTGAGCAAGTGATCTTTCTTCACCCTATTTGCATGCCACCTCAAATTTAACGCATCTTTCTTTATAGAAAACAAGCGCTTGAATCTTGGTATTATTGGAAGATACCACAATACCTTAGCCGGGGGCCCTTTAGCATCTCGAGCCCCTTTACGCTTGTAACGCGATAACCCACACTTAGGACACTCTTCTAAGTTCTCGTATTCATTCCGATACAATACACAATCATTCGGACACGCATGAATCTTCTGGTACTCTAACCCGAAAGGACACATTAGCTTTTTGGCATAGTATGTCGACTTTGGAAGTTCATTTCCCTCGGGAAGCATCTCACCTAACGCTTCTAATAACATTGTGAAACTAGTGTCACTCCAATTGAACTTTGACTTAATGTTGAAAATCGTCAAAACTGCTGTAAGCTTGGTGAACTTTGTACATCCAGGATACAAAGGCTTTTGAGAAGCCTCTGTCAACAAGTCAAATACACGAGGACGTTTTCCTAACTCATCCTCGACTCCCTCCATCATCTCATCAACACGATCCACATCCTCATCAACATTCTCTTCATCCACTACATCCTCATTAACATCGGCCACATTATTGACATCCTCAACAACCCTATTTTCCTTGTAAACTCCCTCCTCACCATGCCAAACCCAAACATGATATTGAGGCCTAAACCCACGTCGGAGTATGTGCTCCCTAAGCATATAAACACTATCTACCTTTGATACATTGCCACAATTGACACATGGGCAATAAAAACCAACTCCCCCCGTCCTAATTTGATGTTCAACCGCAACACTACAAAATTCTAACACGCCATCAATAAATTCCGACGATCCAATGCTTCCATACATCCAAGAACGATCTTTTGTCATCCTAAGTGTTATTATTTAATTCAAAACAAAATTAATACACCTATATACTTATTTATACCAAACATATTCAACCTTAAAAATGTTATACATATTTATACCAAACATATTCAACCCTTAAATTGTATACTTATTTATACCAAATATACTAATTTTATATATGCATATATTGTGTTCTAAAATAAAATCACTTATAATGATTAACATTGTACAACTTCATACTTTATAATTCATATTATTATTTTATATTACCAAACATATATGTACAACAACGTTTAGATAAACCAAATTTAAAACTTATAAACCACAATTACATACATACACATTCATAATTATAATGAAATAATTACCTAAGAATATAAGAAAACATACATACACATACTTATCATACTTATCAAAACATATATCATCAATTTCTTACTACTTGTACCTAAGAGATTAACATACTTATTACTTTGTATTCTAATTTGAAGCTTCAATTCGCAACAAAATATTCGAACAAGAAACTAAACCAAGAATAACAAAAAGAAACAAAAACCTATATTCCAATTTAGATAAACCAAATCTATCATCAAAACAAAAACCAACATAAACCAACAAAAAGCAACAATAATAATTCACAAAAACCAACAAAAAAAACAACAAAATGATCCACAATAATGTAAGAAAAAAACCAAAAACGAAGAACCAATAACAAAATTACCAAGAACGAAATATATAAACACATAAATTATACCTTGAATTTTTGCGGGTTTAAGATTATGTAACCTATACAATGAAAAACCAAATCAAAATTAGTATAAAAAAAATAAGCCCTAAAACACAACAAACATTGAAAAACTTAAAATTAACTTTAATTATCAAATTAAACCTTGAAGAAAAACAAGAACTAAGCCCAAATTTTCGTGGGTCTTGAAGGAAAAACAATAATGGTGGCTCGAAATTTCGTGGGTCTTTGAAGATGAGAAGAATTTCGAAGCTTTTGAGATGAATTTCGAAGCAATGAAGATGAATGTCGAGCAGCAAGAAAGTAAACCAAGAATTGCGAAAGATTTTGAGATGAATTTCGAAACAATAATGAAGAAGTTTATGATATTTCGAAGAAGGAATTTCAAGCAAGAAAGTAAGCACAGAATTTCGAAGAGAAGAAGGAAGGAATTTTCGAAGAGAGCAGCTGTTTTGTGAGGAAGATGAAGTCAGTAAGGGAAGGCAAGAGTCAGAAACCTAAAAGTGAACGTTAGAAAGAAATTAAGCGCGTTTTTTATTTTTTTTTTAGATAGTTTAGGGCTGCGGTTTGTACTAATGTCCGCAGCCCCTTTGTGAATTTTTTTTTTTAAAAAATTTTCTCAATTTCGTAAAATAATAAGGGCTGCGGACAAACTAAAAAACCGCAGCCCCTTGTTTAATTTTTTTTTTTAAAAATTTATTATATTAATTTCGAAGGGTTAAGGGCTGCGGACACGTGGAAAACCGCAGCCCTTTCTATAATATACTTTTTGAAACACTTTTGGGCTGCGGACATCCATAAAAACCGCAGCCCTTTATTGTTTTTTTTTTCCCGCTTTTTTGTTACTCATATGGGCTGCGTTTCCCAAAAGACCGCAGCAAATAAGCAGCAGCCAATATCATTTTTTCCACTAGTGACAACTTGAAGTGTTTACCCATATTCCTCTTCATGCATGTATAAATAAACCTTATGGTGGTGTTGTACATGGAATTCCTCATATTTTAGACCGAAGAATTGCATTAATTGGAGCATGAAAGGTTATATTTTGCCCTCAAATATTTTGGATAGCTAAGAGTAAGCAAATTTAAAACACTTTCTGTTTTGTGGATTTTTGACCCTCTTCTTCTCATTTTATTACTATAGTTTGTTGTTAAGAAATATGGGTCTTGGAGTTGTGAGCAATTAGACACTTGAATAATTGGATTTGGAGTTCGGAGCTAGAGGTTATGAGCATTTTAGTAAGACATGCCGAAAAGGGACTTATGATGGTTTTAGTATTATTATTTTGGAGCTTGGATTATTATTTTTGAAACCTTGAAGATTATTCTTGGAGCTTATTTTCTCTTATTTTGCAGTTCTTATTTCTTATTATATCTCTTGCAACCTTGGTGGCTCATGGTACACACTTCTTAACCTTCTTACTATGTGACATTTATATTATATTTACTTGAGTATGTGAAAGATATGACAATATGTTAGATAGATTAAATTTTACCTTGCATGTTCACATAAAGTAAGAATAACACATTTTTGTGTTCAAAGTAAAAATAAGGTGTTTATAATAAGTTGAAGTAATATGGATGTTATAACTTGAAAATTTATGATATTATATATATTAATGATAGAAATGTTATTCATATGTTTATATTATAAATTTTCAAGTATTGCGATTATTACCCGAAATCGGTATTAAATTAAAGTCACAAAAGAATATATATATATAAATCTGAAAATTTCTCATTTATATGATATTAATGATGGATATATGTTTATTATGTCTATTTTCAATTTAATGTTCATGCATGTAAATTTTATGAAATTTCTATTATGTTAACATGCATAGAAAACGTGTTTTGAGGTGTTTTTGTGATGTTATTGTTGTGAATGAATTTTGTGTGAGCTTAGTAACTTACGGAATGTATTTTATATGAACTCCACAATAGATAAAATTTAGAAAATCACTTAATTTTATTTCCTTAAATTTATTTCATTAAAATAGTTATTTATGAAAATTTTAACTAATAAAATATGTTCTAATATATCAAAGGGGCTTAAGTATAATATTGATGGATAAAATAGTTTATAAAATCATATTATTATGTTTTCTACAAGTTTGGACCAGAATATAATCTTTTGGTATTTATCTATGAATTTTTATTAAGTGTTTTACTACTTACCGATAAAACGTAGAATGCTAAAATATGAAATAAATACTAAATGGACTATTTTGGACTTGAAATTTTTATGAGACTCTTATATGGACAGTAGGTTTAAAATTTCATCATTGGATAAGTTTATAAGACCATCTATTGACCCTTGTGAATTTTAAATAAAAAGGTAAATCCTAAACCGATAAAATATAAAATAAATACTAAATGGACTATTTTTGACTTGAAATTTTTATGCGACACTCCAACATACATTAGGATCATATGAGGACTCTTGGATAAATTTTTCGTGGACATTTGAGGACATCAACAATTTTATGTCGGTTTATCGGTAAATTGGTCAAACAATTAAGTTACAATTTATAGGCTCGTTTTTCTTGAACTTTCTGGTCTAAAACTCACTTCATATAACTTCTACATCTCTAAAATAATTTTATAATATTTTAATTGGTTATTATGAGTTTTTAATTAATTTACTTGTTTAATCGATGGAAATTCCTTCATAAATATTATGAAATGTTTTCCTTTTGTTTTATACTTTTGTATAGTCTTGCAGAGAATTTATATAGCCTCTGGAACCTTTTTATAATTGGTGAAATTTTATTTATTGATAGTCTCTTAATTGTTGAATTAACAAATATATTGACTATTTCCCTAAGAGGATGTTGACTTGAAGTTTGACTAGACTAGGGTCGATTTATAGCAATGTGAAATAGATAACATGGAGTCTTGTTTGAACTTACGTGTTCTTGGATGAATGACTCTGATAGTAAGGAAATGTCGAACCACGGACCGGCGTGTAATCCGGCGCCCGTGTTTCCCGGCACGTAGAAATGCGGGGTAAGACAGGGGGACCGAGAGAGTCCCATCCTGTAGAAGCTCGAGCATAAAGATTGGTGGAGCGACGGCTCCCATCACAGTTAGAGTTTGGAATATGTTCCTCCTCTAGCCAGACCCTTACATATATCAGAAAGTCATTATTATGTGTGTTGTGCGAATATGATTTTGGGATCTAATTAATTAGATCCATCAGATGAACCTTATAGTTACCAAGTGTAGGTGACTGTAGAAAAGATATTTATCTACATTCATGTGATGAATGTGAAAATTTGTTGAAAGTATTCGAGAATTGATAATGAAAAACGAGAACCGAGGAACTTAAAATCAAGTTCTGAAATGTACTTTGCATATCTTGTGAATATATTATGATTGTCATAGTATTGCATTGTTGAGTAGTTTGTACTTGGCGTTAGGCGCTGATTCCGATTGAAACGGCTGTCATCCGTATCATGGATGGCAGTATTGTGCAGGAAGGTTTAGCTTCAAGTTTCGATCCAGGACGCAACATTTATTTTCTCTATCAAGGAATTAGCCTCGTTTTATTTTAGTTATTGGTAACTTTAATGATCATGGTGTCTTTATGCTTTTATTACGATTTATGAAAAAAAAAACTAAAAATATGTCTTATTCTCTCAATTGTAATATTTCGAACTTGTGTTTTTAATCGATTTTAAATTTCAGTGAATTTTAACAATTTGGAATTTAAGACTTTCAAACTATTTATTGTAAGCATAATTATTAGTGTGAATTATATGCCTGGATTGTCTCGCCTGTTACAAATGGTATCAGAGCATGGTTTGCTTTAGTGAGTGCACGGATCTCCATATCCGAGTGTTAAGGATTCATAGGTTATAAATTAGGTTGAGGAAGAGTTATGATTATTAGTTTGAAAAGAATTTACACAAAGGTATTTTAGAATGTTTTGGTTTGATTGATTAAGGATATTATTAGAGTTTTATCTCAATGGTTGAGCACTTATAGACTTTTGAGGATTTTCAGTTTACTTGAAAGTGGGTTGTTGAAAATTATTGTGATAAGAATTGTGGAATGTAAAGATATAATACTCATTACTTGAAGGTGATAAATTGTGGATATTCGTGGAGTTTGACCTTGGTGATTTTATGTCATGACTAAGGAGAATGCTTAATTTGGGAGATTAATAGATTATATAAGGTGTGAAGAGGTTAGGAGAAATACATCAAGTTTTGATTGGTGAACGAATGAGTTACCTCACATAAGAAAATATAATTATTATATGATGCTTATGATGAAAAACAATCGGCAATACGAATCAAGTACCTTCTGATTAAATTTGAGGAATTAAACAGATGAATTAAGGAGTTATTATAATTAGGTCACATGGCGGATTCATATTATTATTGGTGAACAATGTTTCCCTCAAGAGATATGGATGAATACCGAATGAGTTTGAGTGAGTTTGAGTGAGTTTGTGTGCTTATCAGAAATAAGGGAAATGAATTAATGAAAAGCTTATTAGTTGTGATTGGAATCAATGAAATGATTACAAGAGCTTATGGTAGTAACAAAAAAAAAAAAAATCTGATAAAGGGAGTTATATTGCGATGAAGTTTGCCATGTAATTTTGATGACTAATTATGAAGGGTTTTGTTAATTGAAAGTTTAATTATCTTAAAGTTGGGGACATGTATTGAATGATTGAGTTCTAAATGAAAATGTTGTTCCATAAATGTCTTTAGGAAGAGATAGTTGAATGCACTTGCTATGCTCAACAGTACACCAATTTTGTGTTGAGGACAATAGAAAGAGGCAAATATGAAATTTTACGAAGTGATCACCTCGAAACTTATGATGCAACTACTAAGGGTGAGAAAATCGATTTGGGGTTATGATAACCTACCATGTAATGAAATTGAGGACTTCAACTTAGATTTAAGAGTTGATTTACACAAAAAGTTTTCCAATAATCCTTTTAAAGAAAATCTTTATCAACTTAATGAAAATCTTTTTCAGTTTTCTAACCAATAATTTGCCCTATTGAGAAATTATACCCTTGATACTAAAAATCAAGTTAGAGTGAAGACCTGATCAATCTTTACTCTAATCTTTGAAACTAGAAATCAAGTATAGTAGAATTTTCAAGATAGTGGCATCTTGTGGGGCTTAACCAGTAATTTAATAAGCGATGATTTTTTTTTCTTTTATTTTTTTATTTTTACTTTTGACTGACATTTAATTATTGTTTTCTCTATAGTTGTATAATTTGTTTAACACAAAAACTTTCTAATTTTTTTTTGAGGACGAAACTTCTTAATTTGGACAACTCGATTTTTTTTAAACAAGGTTTCATAATTCTCATTTTAATAAAATTATTTTATTCTTCTCTATAATTCGTTAAAAGAGTATTTAATTTAAGTAATCACAAAATCTTCAATAAATTAATATTTAACAATAAATTAATATTTAACAACAAGGTTTCATAATTCTCATTTTAATAAATTAATATTTAATTTAATTATTGGTCGAGTTGCACAAAAATGGTGAAGAGGTTCTTCAATGGCGGTAGTACTCCTTCCAATCCTATTGTCAATGATGCTCTAATTACGCTTCTTTCTGGTCCTCCATCTTGGTACTCTTTCTTCTCTAAGCCACTGGTATAATTATTTTCACTCCTGTTTCATCAGTGTAAAATGTTAGAAATTTTCATTTGTACAGCGGGAAAACTTCACTGCTATTTCAATTCGCCTTCAACATCGTAGTTCAATCAGAGTCATAGGGATACGTAGTCTTCATCTGCAACCGACGTCGTATTCAAACGAAACCTCCATTCTTTTCTCAGGGAATAGATGATTCATCTCCAATTTTACTGTTGAAAATTTCCTTGTTTTGTTTTTGTACAGAATTTTGATAATATTGTAGAATTATAACTGTTTCCATTTTTAATTTGCATGATTTAAATTTCTACTGAAAATTTCCAATTTAGATTGAATAAGCAACTAAGAGTAGTACTTTATCAACGGAGTAATAAGACTATATCTTAATAATAATAATAATAGTAAAAGTTGAGATGATTGCAATTGTATTATTGAATATTAGCTATGTGCTAGAATTTGCAATTAAACATAAAAAGTTACACAAAATCTCACAAGAGACGGTTTATAGGATAGACCACGAAATTGGGCCAGCCCATTTCCCTTAACTGATTTTTTTTTATCATAATATCAATTATATTATGCTATAATCCTAAATGTAATGTATTATAACCTCGAATATACTATTCTATAACCCCAAATATAAGTTATTATAACCCCAAATAATTTATAATAACCCCAAATATACTATGTTATATTTTGGGCTGGGCTTCATGGATTTCGTCTATAGAATAGATCGTCTCCCATGAGACTTACTGAAAAAGTTATGTACAAAGATTTTATTTTAGAGAACATTATCTCAAGATTGATGGTTTGTTTGAATGTTTTACTTATGTGTTAGAATTTGATATGACTAGAATGTTCAATCTAAACCTAACATATTTATGATAGAAAGAGTCACTACTTAAGTGGTGAAGTTTAAAAATAATTATACAAATTCTAAGGAAGAATAAGAGTTGTGAACAAAAAGTATAAATTATAATTTTTGTACATATATAAAGGAATAAGTCAAAGTCAAAATAGAGTAAGGATGTAATTGATATCTTGGTTGAATCAAGACTGTCATTGCAATTTCGAGGACGAAATTGTCTTAAGGGGGAAAGAATGTAATAGCACTATTTTAAAGCCTCTTATAATCTTAACTTAAATAGTCTTGGTAATGATTTGTGCTAGTAATTAACTTACCAAATTATTTATCCTTTAGTGCCAACAATGATGAGAGTTTAATTCATAAAACTTTTATGTTTGAATAAACGAAGTTTTGTTTTGTTAAATGTTATTGTTGTACTAAAGTAAAGATTTTCAATGTACTTAGTTTTATCAAAGTTTATTTGATTTACTAAAATAACATTAAGTCCGTTATAAACTTTGTTGATTTGATATATATATTAATGTGGTTTATTATTAGAAAATTTTAATTATTTGCAAATAAACTATGTTAACAAAAGCTCATTTTAAGTGATTTAATAAAAGTAGTTATAATTGAATAAACAAAATATATTTATCTAATAACATTATATTATAAAAAAAAAGAAGCTTTTTATAATGTTATTATAGTTTGTTGGTATTTGAAAACATAGTTTTTGTTATGGTTTTATATTGTTGACAAACAAATATATATTATTTCCTAAAAACAAGAATTTCAGAATTTTTTTTCAAAACTAGCATCTTACTTCTAAAATCATTTAAAAATAGTAAATGAGTGTATTTTGACTCCATCTTTTACCATACCCTCCACATGCATGTTATTGAAGATACCAAACCATTAGATTGAGGTAGCTTGTGCTATAATTAAAGAAAAGAGTGTAGATATGAACAAAGGTCAGGTTTAGAGTCAGATTTGCAGAGTCTGAAAGATACCTCAATTTACCTAAGCTATACCCTATATAATTGAGTGCTACCACTTGGAACTTTTTCCTAACACTCTAAGCTTTCTATAGATACCTTACACGCCCTTATGTCCCTCCAGAAATGGGAGATTCATCCCCATCTTTCTACCACTTCATCACAACAGTTTCTGGCAGCTTGTATACCTTCAACAAATCATCCTTTTTATCCCAAATTCTCTTAATAAGTGTCTCATATTTTTATACCATAATATTGTAGACATCCTAAGCTTTCCATTGATACCTCACACGCACATATAAAAGCTATATAAGTCCCTCATCTTCAAGCAAACATTCACAACTTGTTGTTCTTTTTTGGTCAGCTTTATACATGAATACAACTTGAAGTGTTTACCCATATTCCTCTTCATGCATGTATAAATAAACCTTATGGTGGTGTTGTACATGGAATTCCTCATATTTTAGACCGAAGAATTGCATTAATTGGAGCATGAAAGGTTATATTTTGCCCTCAAATATTTTGGATAGCTAAGAGTAAGCAAATTTAAAACACTTTCTGTTTTGTGGATTTTTGACCCTCTTCTTCTCATTTTATTACTATAGTTTGTTGTTAAGAAATATGGGTCTTGGAGTTGTGAGCAATTAGACACTTGAATAATTGGATTTGGAGTTCGGAGCTAGAGGTTATGAGCATTTTAGTAAGACATGCCGAAAAGGGACTTATGATGGTTTTAGTATTATTATTTTGGAGCTTGGATTATTATTTTTGAAACCTTGAAGATTATTCTTGGAGCTTATTTTCTCTTATTTTGGAGTTCTTATTTCTTATTATATCTCTTGCAACCTTGGTGGCTCATGGTACACACTTCTTAACCTTCTTACTATGTGACATTTATATTATATTTACTTGAGTATGTGAAAGATATGACAATATGTTAGATAGATTAAATTTTACCTTGCATGTTCACATAAAGTAAGAATAACACATTTTTGTGTTCAAAGTAAAAATAAGGTGTTTATCATAAGTTGAAGTAATATGGATGTTATAACTTGAAAATTTATGATATTATATATATTAATGATAGAAATGTTATTCATATGTTTATATTATAAATTTTCAAGTATTGCGATTATTACCCGAAATCGGTATTAAATTAAAGTCACAAAAGAATATATATATATATAAATCTGAAAATTTCTCATTTATATGATATTAATGATGGATATATGTTTATTATGTCTATTTTCAATTTAATGTTCATGCATGTAAATTTTATGAAATTTCTATTATGTTAACATGCATAGAAAACGTGTTTTGAGGTGTTTTTGTGATGTTATTGTTGTGAATGAATTTTGTGTGAGCTTAGTAACTTACGGAATGTATTTTATATGAACTCCACAATAGATAAAATTTAGAAAATCACTTAATTTTATTTCCTTAAAGTTATTTCATTAAAATAGTTATTTATGAAAATTTTAACTAATAAAATATGTTCTAATATATCAAAGGGGCTTAAGTATAATATTGATGGATAAAATAGTTTATAAAATCATATTATTATGTTTTCTACAAGTTTGGACCAGAATAAAATCTTTTGGTATTTATCTATGAATTTTTATTAAGTGTTTTACTACTTACCGATAAAACGTAGAATGCTAAAATATGAAATAAATACTAAATGGACTATTTTGGACTTGAAATTTTTATGAGACTCTTATATAGACAGTAGGTTTAAAATTTCATCATTGGATAAGTTTATAAGACCATCTATTGACCCTTGTGAATTTTAAATAAAAAGGTAAATCCTAAACCGATAAAATATAAAATAAATACTAAATGGACTATTTTTGACTTGAAATTTTTATGAGACACTCCCATATACATTAGGATCATATGAGAACTCTTGGATAAATTTTTCGTGGACATTTGAGGACATCAACAATTTTATGTCGGTTTATCGGTAAATTGGTCAAACAATTTAGTTACAATTTATAGGCTCGTTTTTCTTGAACTTTCTGGTCTAAAACTCACTTCATATAACTTCTACATCTCTAAAATAATTTTATAATATTTTAATTGGTTATTATGAGTTTTTAATTAATTTACTTGTTTAATCGATGGAAATTCCTTCATAAATATTATGAAATGTTTTCCTTTTATTTTATACTTTTGTATAGTCTTGTAGAGAATTTATATAGCCTCTGGAACCTTTTTATAATTGGTGAAATTTTATTTATTGATAGTCTCTTAATTGTTGAATTAACAAATATATTGACTATTTCCCTAAGAGGATGTTGACTTGAAGTTTGACTAGACTAGGGTCGATTTATAGCAATGTGAAATAGATAACATGGAGTCTTGTTTGAACTTACGTGTTCTTGGATGAATGACTCTGATAGTAAGGAAATGTCGAACCACGGACCGGCGTGTAATCCGGCGCCCGTGTTTCCCGGCACGTAGAAATGCGGGGTAAGACAGGGGGACCGAGAGAGTCCCATCCTGTAGAAGCTCGAGCATAAAGATTGGTGGAGCGACGGCTCCCATCACAGTTAGAGTTTGGAATATGTTCCTCCTCTAGCCAGACCCTTACATATATCAGAAAGTCATTATTATGTGTTTTGTGCGAATATGATTTTGGGATCTAATTAATTAGATCCATCAGATGAACCTTATAGTTACCAAGTGTAGGTGACTGTAGCAAAAATATTTATCTACATTCATGTGATGAATGTTGTTGGCCCATTTGAGTTTTGATGATGACTTAACAAATTATAAACAAACAAAGTATTTTAGAGATTGTTTTGTAGGTAATATATCCGATTATTATAATCATCGATGGTACCTAAGGACTGGTCAATGGCAATCGTACAAGTCAAAGTCAAAGTCAACAAAGTCAAAGTCAGTAGAGAAGGTCAATGAGGAAGTCAAGAGTAGAATCCAAGTCTACTGTTCCTGATATTGATAAACTGATGAAGTTGGATATAGAGACAGTACGTTGTTCCTCCAGAATCCGGTCAGAGGAGAAGTCAACAAAATTAATTTAGAAAAAGTCTTGAGTTTATTTTTCTATATTTTAGTTTTGTTGTACGGTTAACAACTTAGAAAGCACAAGGAATTAACCAAAGAATTAAAATAACTAACTCCTAAAAAGTCTCTTGAAAATGGCTATTTTTAGCTAGAGTCAAGGATTGACTTTGAATAACCACCAAGGTAGTTATTCATATTGCTCACGGTCAATGCCCACTAATCCCTTATCTATAGATTATGGGTTTATGGCATAACTTGTTCTAAAAAGATTATAAAATCATTTTTCTAACCGGCACAAACTTTTGGTGATCAACAAGGAGAGAAATATTCATGTAAAATCTTTAGAGTTCTCCTATGGAGATCAAGGGAGAAAAATAATCACTCATATCATTCGAGTGCTCCCTTGGTGATCAATATTGAGAGAAAATCAATTTCCGAAAAATTGTGCCCAAATTTCGTGAGATTCAAGATTCAAGAAAAGGAAAATTTTGAGTGTTCTTAATCGAAAATTAATTCCAAAATATTTCCTTGTGCTATCTTTGTTTGTTCATCCAATTTAGAGAATTTATCTTGTATGGGTTTTTGAGAGAATTTGTAATTAGACTTGGGTAAGTCTAAGGGGGAAGTGAGAAAGAGAAGAGAGAAAGAGAAGGAGAATAGAGAAAGGGAACAAGAAAGAAACCGAGAGAGAAGAAGAGAAGGAGAAGGAGAAGGAGAAATATTTTATGTAATAGAGAATTGAATTACATAAAATAATAGAGAAGAGAAATCCCTAGAGGGTCGTGGTTCTTATTCCCACGTTAAATTCTTTGTGTTTCTTTAAGTTTTCTTTTATTTTGTTTTGAGTATTTTCTTTATTCAAAATTCCGCAAGAAAAGGGCGAAAATACTCAAACGGGAACAAGTAACAATTCACCCCCCCCCCCTCTTGTTACACTTCATTGTCTCTATACGTTTCTACAAATGTGAAAATTTGTTGAAAGTATTCGAGAATTGAAAATGAAAAACGAGTACCGAGGAACTTAAAATCAAGTTCTGAAATGTACTTTGCATATCTTGTGAATATATTATGATTGTCATAGTATTGCATTGTTGAGTAGTTTGTACTTGGCGTTAGGCGCTGATTCCGATTCAAACGGCTGTCATCCGTATCATGGATGGTAGTATTGTGCAGGAAGGTTTAGCTTCAAGTTTCGATCCAGGACGCAACATTTATTTTCTCTATCAAGGAATTAGCCTCGTTTTATTTTAGTTATTGGTAACTTTAATGATCATGGTGTATTTATGCTTTTATTACGATTTATGAAAAAAAAACTAAAAATATGTCTTATTCTCTCAATTGTAATATTTCGAACTTGTGTTTTTAATCGATTTTAAATTTCAGTGAATTTTAACAATTTGGAATTTAAGACTTTCAAACTATTTATTGTAAGCATAATTATTAGTGTGAATTATATGCCTGGATTGTCTCGCCTGTTACACTAACCTTGAGGCTGTTAGGGGCTTTATTAGAAAGCATTGGAACCATGTCTCAATGCCAGTAATATACCCACATGAAGATGGCTATTTTCTGTTGAAATTCCAAAATGAATCAGATGTTAGAAATATTCTATGTGCTGGTCCGTATTTTCTAGGAAGAACCCAAGTGATTGTTAAGAGCTGGTCCACAAACTTTGATTTCTATGAAGAAGTCCTACGTGTTATTCCAGTTTGGTACAGGCTTCCTAAGCTTCCTTTACACTGTTGGGGTGAGGAATCTTTAAGCCGGATTGTCAGTGCAATTGGAGTCCCTCTTTATGCAGATGATTGTACTACAAAACAACTTAGGGTGTCCTATGCTAGGGTCCTTGTGGAGGTCGATATTACTAAACCCCTGGTGAAACAAGTCAAAATTCGAGATAGCTCAGGAAAGGAGTTTGCACAATTGGCAGTGCCTGAATGGTACCCCTACTTCTGCCCAAAGTGCAACAAAGTAGGCCATATTTGTAAAGAAAAAACCACTACCACTCAAATTGGAGAATGTGAAGGGAAGAATGAGAAGGGAACTAAATCAATGGAGGGGCAGACATCACAGGAAAGTGTTGAGCACCACCATTCTCCTCTTGTTAATGCTAATAAGCTGCGAAAACAAGATAATGAAGAAGGGTGGACTACTGTGAAAAGTAATAAATCAGCCAGAAGACTTGTTTCCACCAATTCAAGCTCGACTGCTATTACTAGTGGAAAACATGTTACGGAAAATACAACAAATAGGGGCGGGATCCCTACAAATCCCTCTAGTGATCCATGATCCTCCTCTCTTGGAACATTAGGGGATTAAATGATCCCAATAAAATAAAAGAAGTAAAAAAATATGTAGTGAGTAAGAAGGTGAGCATTATGGGGTTGTTTGAAACGAGGGTTAAGGAAGATAAGGCGAAGAAAATTCAGAGAATGTTTGGTTCTAATTGGGACTGGGATAGTAACTATGAGCACCACAGAAAAGGGAGAGTTTGGGTTGGGTGGAGGAAAGATCAATGCCAAGTTGACGTCATTCGAAAGCATACGCAATTTATATTAGTGAATGTTCGTTCACAGGGCCATGATTCCTTCAATGTGGGGTTTATCTACGGCCTTCACACCGTCACCGATAGGCGTGATCTTTGGGTTCAGCTTCGCTCTCTTGATCCTCAACGACCTTGGCTCTTCATAGGGGATTATAATGCTATTTACAAAGCTGATCAGAGATTGGGTTCCCATGCTACCACCTACGAGCTAAATGACATGTTTAACTGGTTGACAGACATGAACCTTCACGCCCTCAAAGAAGTTGGCCATGCTTTCTCTTGGTCAAATGGTGATGATGGAGATAACAGGATATGCTCAAAGATTGACCATGCTATTGGCAACCTGACTTGGATGAACTCTTTTGCGGCCATTCCGGTGCTCTACGATAATGCCAAAACATCCGATCATTGCCCTCTTTTGCTCAAGCTTTCGCACCCCCCATCTGGAACAAAGAAACCCTTCAAATTCCTAAACTACCTCACTGACCATCCGGAGTTCCTCCAAAGGACAGAAAAGGCCTGGAATTTAGAGGTTTCTGGGCATGGGACTGAGAAAATTTGGAGAAAATTGAGGAATGTGAAGATGGAGCTTAAGCAACTTCACTCCTTAGAATTCCATGGCATACAAAATAGGATTCAGAGATTTGAAGAAGAGCTTGAGGCGGTCCAATCCTCGCTTCAGGATGACCCAAAAAATGTAAATCTCATCTCTAAAGAGAAAACCACCCGCCAAAATCTGAGGTACTGGAGGAAGATCGATGGTATTGCGCTGCACCAGAAATCCAGAGTTACTTGGCTAAAGCTAGGAGATGATAGCACAGCTTATTTTCATGCAGCCATCAAAGAGCGACAAGCTTTGAATGGCATCTATGAGATCTGGGATAATCAGGGGAATCATCTAACAAAACAAGCTGACATTGAAGAGGAGATTCTGGGATTCTATAGAAAGCTCCAGGGCACGGCAAATAGAAACCTCAGTGATATTGATAGGGAGAGTATGCGCAAGGGCCCCCAGTTAAGCGTTGCAGACATCCATTGCTTGATCCGTGAGGTGTCCGAAGAGGAGATTAGGCATGCTGTGTTTGGCATCCACGACAGCAAAGCACCGGGGATAGATGGTTTTAATGCTAAATTCTTTAAGACATCATGGCACATCATTAAAGAAGACATTACCACAGCTATCAAACAATTCTTCCATGATGGTACCCTTTTCCCTCCTATTAACTGCACTACACTCACCCTCATACCCAAGAAAAGTAATGCAAATAATTTGGGGGACTATAGGCCTATAGCTTGTTGTAATGTCATGTATAAAATCATCTCTAGAATCTTAACCCAGAGACTGCAGAATGTGATAGACAAAGTGGTTGATCTTGCCCAATCAGGTTTCATTCCAGGGAGGCAAATTGCTGATAATATTCTCCTAGCTTCAGAAATCATCAAGGGATATACTAGGAAAAATAACAGACCCAGTTGCATGGTTAAAGTAGATCTCAAGAAGGCTTATGATTCTCTTGACTGGAACTTTCTGAAGAGTGTCATGGAAGAAATGGGTTTCCCCCCCAAGTTCGTCATGTGGATTATGAGATGTGTGAGCTCAGTTTCCTTCTCCATCCTTGTGAATGGTGCCCCCCTCAAACCCTTTAAAGCTGCGAAAGGTCTTAGACAGGGCGACCCTCTTTCTCCCTACCTTTTTGCTATTGGTATGGAGTATCTGTCGAGGCTCATGCGCAACTTGAAGGATAGTGAACACTTCAAACACCACCCTAGATGCAGTCGCGTTAACCTCACCCATCTTATGTTTGCTGACGATCTCCTGATGTTTTGTGGTGGGGATACTAACTCTGTAAAAGAGATGATGAACACCTTTGAAAAATTCTCGTCGGCTTCAGGTCTTCAAGCGAATCCCAGTAAGAGCAATGTGTACACAACGGGCATTTCAGATATAACCCGTGCCACTATCCAACAGCAGCTTCAGATGGAAACAGGTTCATTCCCCTTTAGGTATCTTGGAGTGCCTCTCCACTCTAAGAAACTTAATATCCATGATTGTCGGCCTTTACTTGACAAAATTATAGGTCGCATTCATTGGTGGTCCTCAAAGCTCTTATCTTATGCTGGGAGAATTCAGCTGGTTCGCAGTGTCTTGAGGGGTGTTGAAAACTTTTGGGCCCAAATCTTTTGTTTACCGAAAAAGCTCATCAAAATGATTGAAGATGTGTATAGGTCCTTTATTTGGACGGGAAATGAGGGCATCTCTCGGAAAGCCTCGGTTGCTTGGGATAAAATGGTCCTCCCTCATGACAAAGGGGGTATGAACCTTCGAGATATGCAAAAGTGGAACAAGGCAGCCCTTCTGAAGCACCTCTGGAACATCGTGCACCACAAAGAGAATCTTTGGGTGAAGTGGGTCCATAGCTACTACATCAAAAACAGGGATATCTTTGAAATAGGTGTTTCCATGCATGCTTCGTGGAGCTACAAAAAAATCATCAACCAAAGAGAAATCATTACTCGTCTGGGAGGCTGGGATACCCTATTACATAAAGGCAAATTCTCGATCAGCAGGGGTTACAACAAACTCATTGAAGAGATACCCAAAGTGCCGTGGCGAAACATCATGAGGCGAAACCTTGCCACTCCTAGCGCGGTGTTTATTACTTGGTTAGCTATCCAAAATAAGCTTGCCACTAAAGATCGTATTAGCAAATGGAATGTAGACTGTCAAGTCAACTGCGTCTTTTGTCAGGCAGAAGAGGAATCGATGGCTCATCTCCTTTTTGACTGTCCGAACGCTCATCAGATCAGAAATCTTGTGTTTGCAGGGATCCATTTTCATCATGATGGGGGTAGTATTCATGAGGAGATTAATATTCTGCAGTGGCTAAATGGTAAGAAGACAGATCGAGCTAAGATTGTTGTGATGTTGTGGACTGAGATGATATATGGGATTTGGAAGCAGCGTAACTTTGTTATTTTTGATAATCATTATTGTAATCCCAACCAGATAGCTAGAGAGATCATTTTTAGAGTGTCTTCTAGATGTACAGATAAAATGAGAGAACTTCTCTTATGTAGGTAGTAGTGTCTAGTTGGCCCTCAGCCTGTTGAGGTGTTTTTGCCTGGTCCTGAGTTAATTTCAGGCCTCGTTTTGTTTTTGGTCCTCTCAGTATATATATTATACTTATTTGCCAAAAAAAAAAAGTATAATAAGTAAGGTCCTCCAAACTAAATACTCCAAGCTAAATTCTCCAAGCTCCAATGCTCCAAAAGTGATATTCTTATAAGCTCCCAAAATAATTTTCCAACTCCAAAATGATGAGGATTTAAGTTAGTGTTTTAAGCTCCATTTTCTTGAGTTTCATCAACTATATAATAAAAATATAATTAGAAAATGAATATAATTGTTTTATTTATTATTATTTTAAGGGAAATTAGGAAATGGGATGGAAAATAATCAAAGTGCTTAAGGTATGATAGTGCACGGCTAGATGGCTAATTTGGGGGTATTTTGCTCCAATTTTTTCCAAGTGAAAGTTACTAGTCAATGTGTTCTATTAATACTAAGACTTGGGGGACAAATGGGTAAGGGGTTAGATTAAAAAAAATTAGAAAAAATCTTAACCCATGATTTCATATACTACCATGGGTTATAGGGGTAAGGAATGGTTTGATTTTTGCTTGGATCATGATATTTACTTGTATAAGTGTACAAGTATAAAATAATATGGGTAGGCTTGACCATAAAAATTTTTATTTTATTTTATTTTATTTATATATATATTTTTTTTATGATAAAATTTAGTTTAGGTGTAACAACAAAAAAACAAGCTTAAAAGTGTAATTAAATTTAGTATTATAATTATATTGGTTTTAAAATAGCTTAAGTGAAAGTGTTAAAATCATTAAACTAATTGTTAACATAATTAATGGTGAATTAAGTATCCAAAATGTAAAGCATTAATTAGTAGATCGTAAGTGTAAAAATTTCGAAAATTTTGAAGTATATAAATTAGCAATTAAAACTTTTGGGCTCAAAAAGAATATTTTAGAAATATAAATTTCGAGTTGGAAATAATTTAAAGAACTCGAACACGTATTGAAATTTTAAGGGAATATAAGATTGGATATAAATTAAATCTCAAGGAAATAAAATCATACATGATGACTAAATTAAATTGAAGTTAAGGATTATGAATTAAGAATTTATCGGAAAAAAAATTAATGGGATGATTACAGGAAAATTTCGAGTCTGTTACAACTCTTCCCCCCTTAAGATAGTTTCGTCCCGAAACTAGAACTTACCGAAAAGATTAGGATACCGCTCCCTCATGTCTGCCTCCTTTTCCCAAGTAGCTTCCTCCACCCCGTGATTTGACCACAAAATTTTGACTAACGAAATCCGTGAGTTTCTCAATTCCTTGACTCGAGTATCTAAAATCCTGATAGGTCTCTCTTCATAGGCTAAGGACTCATTGATCTGAAGTGGTTCATAGGCTAGCACATGTGATGGATCATGAACGTATTTCCTCAATTGTGAAACATGAAACACATTATGAACTTTTGCCAAACTCGGAGGTAAAGCCAACTCATAAGCAACTTCTCCGACTCCTCTCAGGATCTCAAATGGTCCAATGAACTTCGGACTCAACTTTCCTCGAACCCCAAAACGCTGGACACCTCTCGTAGGTGAGACCTTAAGAAATACCTTGTCTCCAACCTCAAATTGCAACATCTTTCGGCGATTATCTGCATAGCTCTTTTGTCGGCTCTGTGCTGCTTTCATGTTTTGTTGAACAATCTTCAAGGCATCAATGGACTCTTGAACCACATCTGGACCTTCTGGCACGGTCCTATCCATCAAATCCCAACACAAGGGTACTCGACACTTTCTTCCATACAAGGCTTCATTCGGTGCCATCTTAATACTAGATTGGAAGCTGTTGTTGTAGGCGAATTCGACCATAGGCAGCTTGTCCTCCCAAGATCCTCCAAATTCCAAGACACAACATCTTAAAAGATCCTCTAGGGTTTGAATGGTTCTCTCAGTCTGCCCATCAGTTGTAGGATGAAAAGCAGTACTCAAACATAATTTAGTCCCAAAAGCCTCTTGCAGCTTTTCCCAAAACCTTGCTAGAAACTTCGGATCCCTATCAGAAACAATAGTCTTTGGAACACCATGAAGTCGGACAATCTCTCGGACATACGCATCTGCTAATTGCTTGGCACCCCAGGTATTCTTTATCGGTATAAACCTAGCCACCTTGGTTAACCTATCAACTATGACCCAAATGACATCATTACCTCGTTGAGTCCTAGGCAGTCCTACCACAAAATCCATGGAGATCTAGTCCCACTTCCAATCGGGGATAGGCAAGGGTTGAAGCAATCCCGAACTCTTTTGCCTTTCGAATTTTACCCTCTGGCATACTAAACACTTAGACACAAACTCAGATACATCTTTTCTTAGCCCTTTCCACCAGAATAGCTCTCTAATTTCTTCAATCATTTTATCACGACCAGGATGTAAATGGAACAAGCTCTGATGACCTTCTTTCAGAATCTCATTCTTCAACTCGGGTTGATTTGGAACACACAACCGACCATTCAACCTTAGCTCTCCTTTCTCCCCTAACTCAAAAGTATCAGTCTCATTAGCCTCAACTCTATGTATCAATTCCACAATCTCTGGATCTTCAAATTGTGCCTCAATGATACGGTCAAACAGGGTGGGTTGCACAGTCATTGCTCCCAAGTAGTTACCAACCTCATGCTGGGTAAAAATCTCTAACCCAAAGTTCTGCAGCTCACGGTACAATTCCCATGGTACAGTCATCATAGCATTTACAGTCACTCTTGGTCTCCTACTCAAGGCATCAGCTACCCTATTTGCTTTCCCAGGGTGATACACGATCTCTAAATCATAGTCTTTAATAACCTCAAGCCACCTCCTTTGTCGCATGTTCAATTCTTTTTGGTTGAAGACATACCTCAAGTTTTGATGATCGGTGTAAATCTTACACGGTAGCCCATACAAGTAATGTCTCCACAATTTCAGTGCAAAGATTACTGCAGCAAGTTCAATGTCGTGTACAGGGTAGTTCACTTCATGTGGCCTCAACTGTCTAGAGGCATAAGCTATGACTTTTCCTTCTTGCATAAGTACACAACCAAGTCCTTCAAATGAAGCATCACAATAAACCTCAAATGGCTTACTACAATCAGGCATTACTAACACAGGGGTAGTAGTAAGTCTTCTTTTTAATTCCTCAAAAGCAGCCATTTGTCTTTCACTCCACTGAAACCTGACCCCTTTCTTCAACAGCTCAAACATGGGACGAGCAACCTTAGAAAAATTTTCAACATACTTCCTATAATATCCAGCTAATCCCAAAAAACTCCGAACTTCTGTCACATTTCTCGGAATAGGCCAATCAGTTATCGCTTTGATCTTTTCAGGATCCACCGAAATTCCGCCCTTGGACACTATATGACCCAAAAAGGCAATTTCTTCTAGCCAAAAACCACACTTACTAAATTTCCCGTACAATTTTTCTTTCCTTAAAAGCTCAAGAATAATCCTTAAGTGTTCTTTGTGTTCCTCCTTGTTCCTCGAATACACCAGAATGTCATCGATGAAAACCACCACAAACTTATCTAAATAAGGACGAAGATACCTCTGCATCAAATCCATAAATGCCGCAGGTGCATTAGTTAACCCAAATGGCATCACCAAAAACTCATAATGACCATATCGGGTTCGAAATGCCGTCTTAGGAACATCCTCCTCAGCTATCCTCAATTGATGATACCCAGACCTTAAATCAATCTTAGAGAACACTTGAGCACCTCTCAACTGATCGAACAAATCATCTATCCTAGGCAAAGGGTATCGGTTCTTAATAGTAATCTTATTAATCTCCCTATAATCAATACACAATCTCATGGTTCCATCTTTCTTCTTTACAAACAAAACAGGGGCTCCCCAAGGTGACACACTCGGTCGGATGAAACCCTTCTCTAGTAACTCATCCAACTGCTTCTTTAATTCAGCTAACTCGGCTGGGGCAAAGCGGTACGAAGTTTTAGAGATGGGGGTTGCGCCAGGAATTAGGTCAATGTGGAAGTCCACTTCTCTTCTTGGGGGTAACCCAGGCAGATCTTCGGGGAAAACATCGGGGTAATCACAAACAATGGGGGTTTCCTCAAGGCTTAACTTGGTTTTCTCTTCACCGCTCGTAATGAAACACAAATATCCCTCATCTCCATGTTTAATCATCTTAATGGCCTGAACTGCTGAGATGGTCTGAATGGTAACACTGAATTCTTCCTAATCAAACACTCTCCTCCTGAAGTCCTAACCCTAACAATCTTCTCCTTACACAAAATTTCAGCTTGATGACGCCCCAACCAGTCCATGCCCAAAATAATGTCATATGTACCCTAGTCAAATACTATCAAATCGGCAGGTAAAGAATGGTTCGAAATTTCAAGAGGGAAATTAACAAATATACGGTCACATAAAAACTGTGAACCGTTAGGTAGTAGGATTTGCAAGTTGAATTTTTGGGGTTTAAGAGAGATAGATGATTTGTGAAGGAAAGAAGTAGAGATAAAGGATCGGTCAGCTCCAGAATCGAAAAGAATGTGTGCAGAAGATTTTCCTACAAGAAAATAACCAGAAATGACTTTACCTTCGAACTTCTCATGGAGGCTATCAATGTGCTCACTAATGGCGTGCAGCCCAGCAGTCCTTCTTCCTAAATTGCTCACATTCCTATTACCAGAAGAACCCGAAGCACCTGTAGAACCTGGACTCCCAACTCCTGGCTGAAAGCCTGTTTTGCACTCAGTAGAAATGTGTCCCTCTTGCTTGCACTTGTAGCAGATGATCTTTCCGGTGCAGGAACGCCCTCTATGGTCTTTTCCACACAAACGACATTTCCACACTGTGGTTCCTACTGGAGCTGATGATCGAGAAAGTTTTCGATCCAAACTGTTAGGTTTCTTGTTCTTGTTGTTGTTAAATCCCCCACTAAACTTTCTTTTGTTGGCTCCTTCTTCCTTGTCAAGATTTCTCTCATACTCAAGGGCACGATCATATAAGTCTCGAAAGTCAGAGTACTTTCCAATCCCCTTCTGGATCTTAAGATTAAGGCCCTCAAAGAAACGAGATGCACGGACCTTCTCAGTACTAACAATGTCCGTAGCAAAGCGAGACAACTCATTGAATTTGCTACTGTACTCAATCACAGTCATTTGTCCTTGTCGCAGAAGTAGGAACTCATTCTCCTTTTTACGCTGGAGAGAAGGCGGGTAGAACTGCTCCCGAAGAGTCTTTAGAAAGTCCTCCCAAGTAGCGGTAGTCATGGTTGCCTTGACAGTACGCCACCACATTTCGGCTGGGCCAATGAGGTAGAAAGCAACCAACTTAACTTTCATGTTTTCCGGGCAATTGATCACCTCTAACAGTTTCTCCATGTGAGAAAGCCAGTCCTCAAAACGAACCGGATCGGCTGCCCCATCATACTGAGGCGGGCGATGGGTTGCGATAGCCTTAAAGTACTTGCCATCATTGTTGTCTTGGTGTCGAGTCTGGCTCTCCATTAGGTTGAGCAGCCGCTCATTTGCCCTCTCCATTCTTGACAATTGTTCTTCTAACTCTCGGATTCTGGCTTCCTAAGGGGTGGAAGCGTTGCCGTTCCTCGTCATCTAACATAAATTTAAACATGTGATTAACATCACATTAACGTCATTTAAAACAACATGAACACACAGAAATTTATTTTTTTTTTGAAAAAGTTATTTTGGAAATTCGTTTGAAAATCTTTTTTTTTTTTTGAAAAGAAAAGAAAAAAATGTCGGGCGGCTATCGAGAACACCCTTCAATATGGAACCGAAGTCCCAAATTTCTGGTGACTTTAGCTCTGATACCACTTGTAACAGGATCGACATCCTAGATACGTAAAAAAAATTTACAAAATAATGCGGAAGTCTGAAAAAGTCGATTTGCTAAAACTTTTTAAAAAATTAAAATTGTTTGTGACAAACATTAAATATTACATCAGAGTTGGAAGATCAAATACATATCGTTTGTTCCAAAATACATAATAATTAAAATTAAGTACGTCAAGATCATAAAACAAAATGCAGCTAAGTCCTCGATAGCATGAATAATTGGTAGCTGCGGCCTGGATCGGAACCTGAACTAAGTCCTGCAAAATACTGCCATCCATAATACGGATGACAGCCGGTTGAACCGGTCAGCGCTTAACGCCGAGCATAACTCCCTATCCCGCTCCAAATACAGAAATCGTACACTATATTTACAAAATAATATTTCAAGTACGAACTTATAACTACTTAATACCACTGTATAATTTTACTACATTCTTTATCACTCTATACTTTTAAGTCATTAAGATACCATTCCCATCCTTGGCAGAAGTACGTTACTGCCACTTATATCATCGGTAATCTTAATACTTAAGTAAGTTCATCTGATTAATACTGATAACCGTATCATGCATCACTGCTTCAGCACCAATCAAGTTTATCACTGGTCAACAAGCAAGCACCACAATATGACACCTGATATATGTAAGGGTCTGGCTAGATTAGGGCCAAAGCCCTAAATCTAACTGTGGTGGGGGTCGTCACCCCGCCAATGTTTATGCTCGAGCTTCTACAGGATAGGAAGCTAACCCCCTGTCTAACACCGCATTTTACGTGCCGGCCAACACGGGCGCCGGGATTTTACATGCCGGTCCATGGTTCGACATTTCCTTACTATCAGGGTCATTCAATCAATACACACATAATTTCACACAAGCACATCACATTTTACTACTACAAGTTGACCTAGACTTTGACCAGTTTAGATGATAACTTCCTTATTTTATAATATTCTACCTATATGCCCTTTTTAAGTTCCCTACTAAAGTTTTACTCATTAAACTTTATTTAAAACTATATTTTTAATAGTTCATTTGTTAAATAAATTTGCACTACTAACTTAATATTCTATAAATAGTCTTTAGATTGATATTTTCACAAGTAGCTACAAATTTTTTATTTATTTATTTTGAAATAAGTTTCAATAATCAACATTTTTAACTATAAAACAAATGAATATTTTAATTTTTTTAACAAAAATAAATATTCTAATTATAAATCGAGTAAAACTATATTCTATGGATAAGTTTTCAAAATTCACCAAAATCAATATTTCAAGTTGAAAAGTAAGACTTATTAAGTTCACAACAGTGAATATTATATTTGTTTATAAAACAAATACAAATTATAATTTTACGAAATTAATATTTCTAGTAAAAAAAAGTAACACTTTATAAGCTCACAAAAACAATACTTCTAAAATAAAGAGCCGTCTCTCTCTCTTCCTTCTCTCTAGGATTCGCCCCGGTAGGGCGACCTTCAGCCCCAGCCATGGCATACCGGCGGCGAGGCCGACCACCGAGAGGAAGGGATCTCCGGCGTGCTAGGCTATCCTTCAAACCTTAATCTGCTGGGTTCCCAAATCAATTGTTATGTCGAGTTTAACCCAAACTCTAAAAAAAAAACCCTAAAATCCAAAGATTCTGACCGTGTCGAAGGTTGTGCTACCATTTACTGGTGGTATTACCATCCCCAGGCGAATTGGTCTTCTAGCCTACCATTGTCTTTGGGTCTGAGTTCGCAAGTCTTCAAAACCTAAATTGAGTTTTCGAAATCAGTTAACCCTAATTTAATTCTGTTTTCGAGTTCGTATGAGAACAAATTAGTATCATCATCGAATCAGGTCTTCAGATTCGATTGAGAATCCCTAAATAGAGTTGTCGAAAATTGCCAACCCTAAATCAAATTAGGGGAAGTCGTGTATGGCAATTCAAGGCAAAGACGTGATACTGGTCGGGTTCCTGAGCTTGAGGAGTCCTTGAACATCATAAGGTATCTGCTTTCTTTGCTTGTTTCCTGGTGTCTTATGGGTGTAGATGAAATCGAATATCAGTGTGGCTCCTAATCTAGATTGGTCTAGGGTTTGGATATTGTTTAGACTCATGAGGTTGAAGATGAAGTCGAGTCCTAGGTGAGTTCTAGTTCTTGTCTTGCCCTGGTCAATTTCAAATTCCATGAGTTGCTTAAGCAACTAAGTATTGGAGGATAGTCGATGGCTATTCCTAACATGATGGATTGATTCCAACTTCAAGGTCTATCAAATTCAATTGTATTTTTCTGTTCTGAGCTATGGGCTGCTTCCTACATCTTGTTCTGGGAACCCATATGCTGTTCTGTTTTGGTTTTAATTTTGTTCCTGGTCTAAACCATGATCTAGTCTAGACCTCGTTAGTTTCAAGCCTTCTACGTGCAGGTATTGGAATTGGGAGCAGGATTAAATGGTCTCTTGCCTAAATTTGGAAGCTGTTATTGGTTTTTTTTTTGGGCTGCTGTGGAGTGTCGGCTGCTGTGGAGTGTCATCTAAAAGAATGTTGTTGTTTACTTGAGCATAGATTATTGCTGGTGTTACCTTAGAGTTTGGATTGTATTGGCAATTCTTAGAATCTTTTGTAATGGTCCTAATCTTGGACATTCTCTGGTAATATGTTGTATAGTTTGTTATCGTTTAAGTTGTTTTAGCTAGACCATAGATGTAGCTATGGTTTGTTGTAGTGTGGTGCTAGCCTATTTATGATGGTCTGGATGATCTTTGGGTTTATGAGGGAGTGTTCTGTTAGCCGTTTATAGTTTAATTGCTCTGTTTTGTTAAGGGAGGCTGTATTGAGTGGGTTCATTTTGGTTCCCCCTTCCCCTGACGCGGAACTACGAAATGGAAGTTTCGAAGCACCTCCCTCTAAGCCCCCTGTGTCAAGGGGTGACCAGAGGTTACAACTGGTTAGCCTTTGGATTTGGGCTGTAAGTCTTAGCCTTGCATTCACACTGGCAAGTCGAGTGCGCGTATCGATGTCAAGAACAGGTTCAAGTGAGTGTATTAAATGCTACGAAGTTGTTGGTGGACTTTTTGGGGGCTTGAATCAACTTACTGGTTTGATAGTACTCAAGTTTCTGATTGCTAGCAGGCCTACGAAGTTCAAGTTCAAACCTTAGTGTTGATATGTATATGTTGAGCCATGGGCTTTTTTTGGTTATTGCTTAGGATAGGCCTGGCCTTGTTTTGTTAGTGGCCTTTCGTTGTCGATCTGTATTGATGTTATGTAATTATTACGTTTTCCTTTTGGTGTTGTCGCTCCCTGCCAAGCGAATGACAAGAGGCCTGTCTCTTGGAGCTATGGCGGAGAGGGTCATCCTAGTCTCTTGAACTGCTTTTGTAAGCTTCGACTATTTTTCCTGACATTTTATAAAATTTACTTTGCCAAAAAAAAAAAAAAAAAAAAACAATACTTCTAGCAATAAAACAAGTAAAACTTATATATTCACATAAATCCATAATTCTTTTTATAAAACAAGTATAAACTTTATTCTTTTAATATCAAAATTTCATACATAACTTTAAAAAGACAACATTATTAAAAAAATACTTTTACATCCTTCTTACATAAATTTGGTCAAATAGTCAACTAAAAAAAATTATATTGTACTAACTAGCTATTTAATATCACAAAAGTTACTTTTTTTTTTTTTTGTAAAATCTCATGTATTTAAGAAAATACTTTAATATGAATAACTTACAAAAATCTTTTTTTTCCTTATCTTTTTAGTTACTTGTTATTTTTATTATTATCATAGTAAATTCTAATTTTATAAAATCTAAAATCTTTTACGCAATAAATTAAATTTTTAATATAACTCTAAGGCTAAGCTTTAATATAAAAGATAAAGTATAATGACAACATCCTGAGCATAACCATACTAAATAAAAAAAATATGTTCATCAAATAGCACACAACTTTATAAACTAATTTAAGGGCTTAGATAAAAATATCACCTATAATATTACCATAAACATTCTTAATATAATAACATTCCTAAAGAATTCACAAACGTAGTAACACTAGTTTATAACATAGTTAGTACTTAATATATGTCACTAGTATATATAATAGTTCACTCAACTTCCTAAACATGCCCATCTATTATTAATTAACAAACTAAAAATATTGATATTAATCAAATTTTCTTAACTAATTTCCTACTTAAGCATACTCAATATATATCATACTTTGCATATTATAAAGTAAATATAATGTAAAATTTCCATATAAAAAGTAGGGTAAGAAATTATATCATACTATCACCAAGGATTAGTACTAAGTACTAATTAAAAGTATAATAAGTAAGGTCCTCCAAACTAAATACTCCAAGCTAAATTCTCCAAGCTCCAATGCTCCAAAAGTGATATTCTTATAAGCTCCCAAAATAATTTTCCAACTCCAAAATGATGAGGATTTAAGTTAGTGTTTTAAGCTCCATTTTCTTGAGTTTCATCAACTATATAATAAAAATATAATTAGAAAATGAATATAATTGTTTTATTTATTATTATTTTAAGGGAAATTAGGAAATGGGATGGAAAATAATCAAAGTGCTTAAGGTATGATAGTGCACGGTTAGATGGCTAATTTGGGGGTATTTTGCTCCAATTTTTTCCAAGTGAAAGTTACTAGTCAATGTGTTCTATTAATACTAAGACTTGGGGGACAAATGGGTAAGGGGTTAGATTAAAAAAAATTAGAAAAAATCTTAACCCATGATTTCATATACTACCATGGGTTATAGGGGTAAGGAATGGTTTGATTTTTGCTTGGATCATGATATTTACTTGTATAAGTGTACAAGTATAAAATAATATGGGTAGGTTTGACCATAAAAATTTTTATTTTATTTTATTTTATTTATATATATATATATATATATATTTTTATGATAAAATTTAGTTTAGGTGTAACAACAAAAAAACAAGCTTAAAAGTGTAATTAAATTTAGTATTATAATTATAATGGTTTTAAAATAGCTTAAGTGAAAGTGTTAAAATCATTAAACTAATTGTTAACATAATTAATTGTGATTTAAGTATCCAAAATGTAAAGCATTAATTAGTAGATCGTAAGTGTAAAAATTTCGAAATTTTTGAAGTATATAAATTAGCAATTAAAACTTTTGGGCTCAAAAAGAATATTTTAGAAATATAAATTTCGAGTTGGAAATAATTTAAAGAACTCGAACACGTATTGAAATTTTAAGGGAATATAAGATTGGATATAAATTAAATCTCAAGGAAATAAAATCATACATGAGACTAAACTAAATTGAAGTTAAGGATTATGAATTAAGAATTTATCGGAAAAAAAAAATTAATGGGATGATTACAGGAAAATTTCGAGTCTGTTACAGTAACAGTCTGGACAGGTATTCCATAGCAATTGCAAAGAGGTATGGAGATAAAGGGTCGCCTTGGCGGAGACCTTTTTTGGCATCAAACGGCTTCATGGGCATACCATTCACAAGGATGGAGAAAGAGACTGTGGAAACACAAATCCTGATCCAGTTGACGAACTTGAGGGGAAACCCCATTTCATTCATGACCGAGAACAAGAACTCCCAACTGATCGAATCATAAGCTTTCCTGAGATCCATCTTGATCATGCATCTAGGGCTATTGTTCTTACGAGTGTAGCCTTTGATCAGCTCTGCAGCAAGAAGGATGTCATCTGCCATTTGCCTCCCTGGGATAAAACCTGACTGGGCTTGATCTATAACATTCTCCAACACTTTCTGAAGTGTCCCCGCTAGGATCCTAGAGATGATCTTGTAGACAACTGTGCAGCAGGCTATAGGTCTGTAGTCCCCCACTTTGTTTGCCTTAGCAGTCTTCGGAATCAAGGTCGCCGAGGTGCAGTTGAAGGGCTGGAAGAGGGAGTTGCAGGTGAAAAAATCATGAACGACACTCAAGAGGTCATCTTTGATGATGTCCCAAGCTCTCTTGAAGAAACACGCATTGAACCCATCTATACCCGGAGCTTTGTTGTCATTCATCCCAAAAAGCGCCTCTTTGATCTCAGTATCAGTAATCTCCTGTATAAGCATCTGGTTATTGACATTATCAATCTGAGCATCCCCTCTCATAATCACTCTGTCAATCACCTCAAGGTTCGGAGAGTTCCTTGGAGGCTTTGATAAAAGTGACTTATTTCATTTTGGATCTCCTGGTGGGTAGTGAGCCAGTTGCCCCCTTTGTCTTGAAGCTCATGGATACTATTGGATGCCCTCCTCTCTTTGATAGAGGCATGAAAGTAAGCAGTACTGTCATCCCCATGTTTCATCCAGTTGATTCTTGCTTTTTGGTAGAGAGCCTTGTCTTCACATTTCCTCCATTTTCGCTGCGCAAAAGCATCTTTTTCTTGTTTGTGGAGTTCAGCACTAGAGGGGTCAGCCTGAAGGCTTGTTTGGATATTGTCTCGAGTCTTTTCCCAATGGTTGATTTTATCCTGGATCCCCGCGAACTCTCTTTTTTATGTAAGTGTTTAAGTTGAGCTTTAACATTATTCATTTTATGCCATAGTCTCTGAAGCCCTGTGCCTGTGACTCTAATTTTCCACGCTTCTTCAACTACCCTGTGAAAGTCTTGATGGTCACTGAGGTAATTGAAGAAACGAAACGGCTTGCTCTGCTTCTGAACATACTCAGCTAGGTTAAGGATCAAGGGAGTGTGGTCAGAGAAATGTGGATTAGCATAATTAACACTTGTGTGGTTGTATGTCTGAAACCACTGGAGAGTCCCTATAGCATGATCGATTTTGGTGAGCGTACGATTATTCCCTTCCTCCCTGTTAGTCCTAGAGAACTTGTGACCTTTCTCATTGATAGGATGCAACTCCCTGTCCTCCATCCACTGTTTCGTGTCGCCTGTTTCATACGTAGTGACAAGGGACCCGTTCTTCCTATGCTCCTCTTTGTAAATTGCATTAAAGTCTCCCATAAACAAGCACACTGTGTTGTAATTCACCCTCTCCATATCTTTCCACATATCTCTGCGATCACGAACATTGTGGAGCCCATACACAAAGACAATGTAGAAGTAATTGTTTGAGTTTAAAGGGGATATTTTGGTTACTATGAACTGTTGGTGCGTGTCACAAAGGTCCAACCTACATCTGTCATGCCTCCAACCAACCCAAATTCTTCCTTTATCATGATGGAAGTAGTTAGTGCACCAATTCCACTTATTTCCGAATCTCATCTGAACTTTTCTTGCATTTGCTTCTTTGATTTTCGTCTCCAAGAGTCCAACAACACTCACATTATTAGTATCAAGGAATTTGTTAATGTCCATGATTTTTATGGGGCTATTCATGCCCCGTACATTCCACAACATAATTTTCATTTTGGGGAGGGAATTATCGGGTTCCCGTCCCTTGTTTGATCGTTGCTTGCTGCAGATGAGTCTTCTTCATTATTATGATTTTGTTCTGTTCTGAGAGTAACACCCTTCAGAGCCCTACTGTTGTTAGCACCCATTTGCCCTACCCTTCTTGCTGATTTACCAGGCGTCACTCGCGTCCAGCCCTCCCCATCCTCGCCATTCTGACCAACATTTGGAAGCTGTACAGAGGGGCCTGCTGTCATAGTAGTAAGCTGCACAGAGGGGTTTGCTGTTCTATAAGGTTGCACATCAGGAGCACAATCTGCCCCTGCTACCAGTGAGTCAAGCTGTTGTGCTGTAGCATAATTATTAGTACTGGTATTGCAGCTCTCATTTCCTTCATTATTTTCATCCTGCTCAGGGAGTTTAGAGACGTCAGATGATGATTCCCCTAATTTCACCCTTAGCTCATCTAAAGTAGTGACCCCTTGCATGATTTTGGCTAAGTTAGTAGGCATCCACATCCGCTTTCCCGATCTCTTATCATCAATTCTTTTCTGTTTTTGAGGAAGGGCCTCCTCAACATTGTCTTTGCACACATGGCCTATTTATTGCATTTTTGGCAAAAGAAAGGTCGCCACTCGGGAATGACCTTTTGTACGAACTCCCTTCCAGTATTAACTCGCATTCTAATTTCGGTTACAAAATCCTGAGTGACATCAACATCTACAAGGACTCTCGCATAAGACACTTTCTTTTGCTTAGCTGTGCATTCATCGGCTAGTCTCGGGACTCCTACTGCGCTCACGATTCTACTCAATGAGTCTTCCCCCCAACAGTGAAGTGGTAGGCTTGGTAATCTGACCCATAATGGTATTACTCTCAAATTTTTCTCCTTGAAATATAAATTGATAGTCCATTTCTTCACAATCATAAGAGCCCTATTTAAGAAATACGGTCCTCCTTTAAGAATTTCAGCACATTCGTTTTCTAAGCTAAATCTCATAACAAAGTATCCATCCTCATGAGCGTGTATTGCAGGCATACTAACAGACGACCAGTGTTTACGTATAAACCCTTTAATAATTTCAGCTGATACATTCCCACCCACAACATAGACAACAAGTTAGCTTTAATTTTTTTTATTTTTTTTTTATTTTTTTTTTGGAAATTTGGAAGTCTTGTACAGATCAAAAGGAAAAAAAACACACTGATACATGGGAGCCCCGCCACCGCCGGCATAAAAAACCCCGCGAGGGGAAAAAGCCATTGGAAAACAAGGACCAAGTATCAGGCCACCCAAACATCGCATAGGGGTGGACTATGCAAACTGTTTACACCAGAAAAATTGGGGGGGACACCTTACACACCAAGGGAATGGGCCTAACACCTTACACACCATTTTCAAACTAAAACAACAAAACCACCTTTACAACAACACCCCATGGCTCAACCAAGATCAACAAAACAATAGTATTATGTCACCACTAAAAATTGAAAGAAGCGTTATATAAAGTTGAAGGTGGAAAATCCATCTCAAGTAGCTCCTTTGCCCAAATGCTGATCCGAAGCTTTAGACCCTGTATAAAGTTAGGAGCATCCCAACTCCTATTTTCAAATTTGATCTTGTTTCTTTCGAACCACAGTGACCATATCACACACCCTAAGATCATCATCCATAGTTTGCCTCTCTTCTTCTTTTGCACCATATTTGACCACACCAGGAGGAAGGATGAACAATTGTTATGGAGTACACCAGTTGCTCCCCACCAATTCAGAACCTGCATCCACACAGACCACGAAAAATGGCAAGTGAAAAGTAAATGATTGTTAGTTTCAATTTCGCTCACACAAAAAGGGCACAAGGCATTGGGTGGTGCAATCAATCCTTTGTTCATCAAGAGATCTCCAGTTTTAAATTTCTCCATGCTTGCAAGCCATAGAACCAGAAGAGCTCTGGGTGGGATCTTAATTCTCCAAATTAGTTTCGACACATCTGTTGGGATGATAGGGTTATGCGCTTCATAGAGCTTCTCAACAATCTCACCAATAGGAAACTTTCCTCTTTCTTGGCCATTCCAGCTTACCCCATCAATCTTCCCCAATTGTGGGGATATAGAATCAACAATAATCAACAATCTTTCGAAATTAGCTGTTTCCCACTGATACAAACGGCGTCTCCAAGAGAAGTTCCAAATCCATTCGCCACTTTGCCAAGTTCCCATTTGACTAATCAACGCATCACATTGGTCTGAAATAGAGAAAAGTCTGGGGAAAATAGATTTCATTGCCCCTAAGGAACTCCATTTGTCGTGCCAAAACAATATAGTACTACCATCTCCTACACTAGCAATCAACCCAGTATCAATGATTTGCCTGATTCTAGTTGTATATTCATCCTCTTTCATCAATTGAGCCCAACTACCCGTCTTTATATGACCCAAAGAGTCGGAAGATGCTTTAAACCCTCTTATATTATGAATGGATATGATGATTCGCTTCCAAAGAGTATCATTGTTTTCTGAAAATCTCCACCACCACTTAAAGAGCAATATCAAATTTTTATGCATAATATTTCCCACTCCTAGCCCACCTAAACTCTTAGGAAGCATGATTGATGACCATTTAACAGTCGGTGTTTGCATACTATCATTTGCTTTAACTCCCCAAAAGAATTTCCTTTGTAATTTCACTTTCTGTTGTGCAACTGACTTTGGCATTACAAACATACTCAAATAGTAAATTGGTAGGCTATTAAGTACACTTTTGATAAGAGTAAGCCTCCCCGCCCTAGAAAGGAGTTTTGCTTTCCATGAAGAAAGTCTATTCTCAATTTTTGTTATTACTGGTTTCCAAGTCGACACCCTATTCATGGAAGAAGCACCTAGGGGTAAACCAAGATAGGTAATGGGACACATATCATGACTACATGCATTCCTTCTCGCAACTGACTCAACCCATTCAAGGTCATCCTCACTCCAGGATATGATACTAGATTTACTATAGTTTAAAGTAAGCCCAGACATCAATGCAAAGACATCTAAAATACGGAAATAATTTGTAATCACCATATCGTTCTTTGGAACGAAAATCAATGTGTCATCAGCAAATTGTAGGTGTTTCAGATTTACCCTATCTTTTCCAATACTAACACCTTCAATCAAATGCAATTCCTCCGCCTTTTTCAACAAACAAACAAGTACTTCGCTAACAAGGATAAATAGATAGGGAGAAAGTGGATCACCTTGCCGTAGTCCTCGTTCCATCTTCACAGGCTTGAGCGGGGATCCATTGAGTAAGATTGATATCGATGCCGAGCTAACACATGTCATTATCCATTTTATCCATTTTGTGCCAAAACCCATCTTTTCCATAACCTGCTTGAGGAAGGACCATCTTACCGAGTCGTAGGCCTTTTGAAAATCAAGTTTTAGAAGTGCTCTAGGAATTTTCTTTTTTTTCATCCAAGCAATGGCTTCATTTGCAATCAGCACTCCATCAAGTATTTGCCTATCCCTTACAAAGGCACTTTGTGATTCATCAATTAGAGGACCAATTACCCCTTTTAGCCTATTCGAAAGAAGCTTTGCAATGATCTTGTATAATGTGCCCACCATGCTTATCGGTCTGAACTCCTCTATCGATGTCGGGCTCTTTACCTTTGGGATTAAGGTTACCCAAGTAATATTAATAGCACTCGCTGCATCCCCACTTTCTAAGAACTGGATCACAAATCTGAAGATCTCTTCACCAATAATATCCCACATTTCTCGCACGAATTTGAAGTTGAACCCATCGAACCCTGGTGCTTTATCAACACCACAAGCCCACACTGCTTGTTTGACCTCTTCTCTTGAAGGCAACATCTCAAGGATTTGTGCTTGCTCGGTGCTCAATGTAGGATGGTCTCCCAAATCAAAATCAAAATCTGGTAGGTTTGCTTGTGAGAATCTATCCTGAAAGTATCTATTGACTTCCCTTTTCAGGTTTGTCACACCTCTAATCAACCTCCCATCAATATTTAGTTGTGTGATGTTCCTCTTCCTTCTTTTCATCAAAGTGGTAGCATGAAAGAATTTAGTGTTATGGTCTTTCATGCTAAACCCATAAGAGCGAGCTTTTTGCCTCCAAAATCTTTCTCATCGAATAAGCCAGGCATGCAGGTGATTCTGAGCAGCTTTCAATCTGGCTATTTCCACATTCTCTAATTGTCTCCTTTCACCAATCAACTGTAGTTCATGAATTGCAATTTCCAATTTAAGAATCTGGTTGTCCATGTTTCCAAATTTCTCCTTGCTCCAACGTTTCAATGGGATCTTGATTGCTTTCATCTTGTTAAACACACTCAGATCCGGTAATTCATTCCACTCTCTTACAACAACATCTTTAATATATACAAGTTAGCTTTAATATATATATATATATATATATATATATATATATATATATATATATATATATATATATATATATATATATATATATATATATATATATATAGGGGAGGGATCCAATGAGAAGGGAGTTGAAAATAAGAAGGGTAAGAAGGATTGTATACCCTTGATTTCACTAAAATAAAAAAATCTATGGACAAGATTGAGCCAAAAACACATAAATGTAAAAGTCACTATGTTACCCAAAAAAGTAACTATGACATAAATTTTAAAGTGTTCTTTTTTATAACATAGTATCTTTTTATATTCATATAGTAACTAAAAAAAAAATCAAACAAAATCGTTCTCATCCTTCTCATTTTAAATCCTTCTCATTTGATCCTATATATATATATATATATATATATATATATATATATATATATATATATATATATATATATATATATATATATATATATATATATATATATATATATATATATATATATATATATATATATATATATATATATATATATATATATATATATATATATATATATATATATATATATATATATATATATATATATATATATATATATATATATATATATATATATTTATTTTATTTTATTTTATTTTATTTTTTTTTTTGCAAATTAGGAATATATATATATAATCAAAAAACACCACACTGACAGTTGACTGGAGGAGACAACTATATGATTGGGAAAAGGAAGATCTTGAGACCTTAAAGAAACTAGTGGAGCAAACAGTGCCAGATACGAATAGGAAAGATGGAGTTAGTTGGAATGGTGTTGACTATCATAAATTCCCTATTAACTGAGTGGTGGCACAATTGTACGAAGATACACCCCCAACAATCCCAAAGCAAGTATCCTCATACTTATGGAGCATCAAAGCTCCTCCTCGGGCGCATATCATTCTATGGATGGCTTGCCTTGAAAAATTGAAAACAGGGGATTTACTTGTAGATAAAGGATTGCTTGACCAAAACCAAGCCGCATGCCCTTTTTGTCGTATGGAGATTGAAACCAACACCCATATCTTGTTCACTTGTCAGTATTCGTGGTGTTTATGGACGAAGATCCTCAGGTGGTGGAATGTATTAGGCGTACTCCCTAAACAATGCCCCCAGTTCATCCTATCGTGGAAAAATCTGGCCCCCAGGCGAGATAGAGGGAAAGTGTGGGACCTAATCTTGGGTTGTATGATATGGTCGATATGGTTTGAGAGGAACAGGGTCAAGTTCAACAATGGCACGGTAGATGCGAACGCCCTATTCTACACCTTGATGATTCGTATCCGAACGTGGGCAAGAGAGCTACTTGGAGTGGAGATATCACCTTCCATCGCTTGGTGACGACGTCGTGTCTTACTAAGTGAATCCCTTGTTTTAGGATATTTATAGTAGATTGTGTATTTGGTGTGTAATGGTAATATGGTGTAGGATGGTTTTGGTGTTTTGAACTCATGCATAGCCCACCCCCTATGCGCTTGTTGTGGGTGGCCTGACTTTTTGTCTCTATTTCTAATGGCTTTTTCCCCTCGCGGGGTTTTTTATGCCGGCGGTCTTAGAGGCGCCAACTGTCAGTGTGGTGTTTTTTGATTATATATATATTCCTAATTTGCAAAAAAAAAAAATAATAAAATAAAATAAAAAAAAATAAAATAAAATATATATATATATATATATATATATATATATATATATATATATATATATATATATATATATATATATATATATATATATATATATATATATATATATATATATATATATATATATATATATATATATATATATATATATATATATATATATATATATATATATATATATATATATATATATATATATATATGTATATATATACTTTCTTTACATTTATGTGATGCTTTATTAATACATATGTGATGCTTTCCTATTTGCAATTTGATGCTTTGATTTCTTGTAAATCATCACTGTATCAATAAACATTTGACTCTCTTATTACATAAATATGTGATGCTTTTTAAATAAATATGTGATTCTTTTTACATAAATATGTGATTCATTCTTAATAAACATGTGGCTCTCTTAACACATCACATGTGATAGTTTTCCTCATAATTATGAAGATGCAAACTTGTGACGCTTTCTTCATAAATACGTCATGCTTTCTTAATAGACATGTGATGCTTTCTTCATAAATACCAAAACAAAATGTGATTCTTTACAAAGATTTTCCATGCTAATACAACATAATCCAAACAAAGCAATTTATGTTCTATTCCATGCTAATACAACATAACCCAAAAGCAACTTTGCAAAGCAGTTAAAGTTCTATTCCATGCTAATACAACATAATCCAAGCAAAGATATTCTTTACAAAATGTGATTCTTTACAAAGATATTCCATGCTAATACAACATAACCCAAAGCAATTTTGTAAAGTAGCAACATGTAAACAGCAAAAGCAACCTACACACATTTTGAAAGTTGGTTAATATAAATTCTATAGGTAAACAAAGTAGCAACTTGTAAATCAACATGTAAAGAAGCAACTCGTAAACATCAAAGCAACCCAGAGCAAATTGTATAACAACAACTTGTAAACAATGAAGCAACCCAAAGCAACTTTGTATAGCAGCAACATGTAAACAGCATAAACAACCTACACACATTTTGAATGTTAGTTAATATAAATTCTAAATTTATCAACAGCAAGACACCAAAAATATATTCATATAAAAGAATATATACCTTATTTACAATGATGTTATTCTTGATGGGTAGTTAAGATTATCATGGTTAGCAAATTCTCCACAGTTTTTACACTGTCGTTTGTTCTTCTTTCTTTGCTCGATATTTTGTTCCTTTTCACTAACTATCCTCTGCCTCTTCCCCTTGTTCTTTTGATTGTATTGATTTTTGGATTTCTATTGTTGACGATGAATTTGTGCCTAACAGATATTCCATTTGTTCTTTCGTGATTTCCAACCTTTCATCATCACCTCCCTCTAATTTTCTACTAAAACCCTTTAGGTTTTCTAGAAGTGATTGTAAGTCACTTCCACTCCCTTCAGCTAAACCAACACAATGGAATATTTCCGACCAAACTTCCCCCAATAACTTTATCATGTTGTTCAAATTTTTCTGGTTTTCAATCAAATCACCATGCATATCAAAAAATAGGTTTCTTCATAGCTAGTTTTGTCCAATGATCCAAGACATATTGCTTTGGAATTTGTGTTATTTGCTTTGCACTCATAACATAAGTTGCATGACTACATAATAGGCCTATACGTTTGAACAACTTACACCCACAATCTACTTGAAGCTCGTCGGTTGAACTTTCTGCAATAAATGTGACTTTGTACATGTTGTCTAATACTAAATCCAAAACAACTATAGTTTCAACACTTTCACTTTTCTCAATACTTTAATAGAAGTCTTGAAGCTAGAATTATAAACTTCATATTGAAATTGAAAAAAATATTGTTCTTGTATAAAGTTCACTAACATGCTTTTTAATGGGCAATGGAGTTTTTAATTGGGGTACTGTATGAAGTGATGATACATCCAACTTTTCTTGTTTATATCTATGGGCATTCATTGCACTTTCATAACTCATGTAAAATTCAATAAGTGTATATGTGGATTTGAAAAATTGTTAAAAAAAATTGTTAATGCTTTCAGACCTTGATGTAGTTCTCAAAATCCCTCCCAATATAATGTCCTTATAATATGCCGGTATCCATTGGTCTCGTATACTAAACAAGTTACAAAACCATTTATCCTCAACAAGATTATACTTTATATTGCCTCCCATCTGTCCTCAAACTCACTTTCTTCTTGGTCAACATTCCACATACAACTATTTAATTTTTTCAAAAAAAACTAATCTTTGTTCAATTCAAGTCCTACTTTGTCGGTGACTTTACTCATTATGTGCCACATACAAAGTTTATGTATTATATTAAGAAAAATACTCTTAATTGCAATTTTCATTGCTGGGTCTTGTTCAGTAATCAAATGAGTAAGCATACTATCCCTATACAGTACAAAAAAGTCCTAAATAACCATTCGAAGCATTCTGTATCCTTCTTAGCTAACAAATCAACACCAAATGTACTAAAAAACCTATGATGATCTACACTGGTAGCTAAAACCATACTATATATATTGATTAGTATCATAAGTCCAATCAAAGGTGACCATCTTTTCAAATAGGGCATAATTCTTTCTGCTTATTGCATCTGTCCAAAAAAGACGTGAAATGTGGTTATCTTAATCTAACGCATAATCAAAATAAAACTCCGGGAAAATATCTCTTTTCCTAATGAAATTCTCAATCAACATCTTTCTGCTAATTTTTATTTTATGTAATCTTTATAAAAATTTTTGAAATCATGCATAATAGCTCACACATGTCAATAAGGATTTTGAGAATAGAAAGCGTGTTATCCTTATTTTGTTTCAGTTTTTTCGTTTAGGGTTGTTTTTATAGGTTGATTTTTCGTTTTGGATTGATTTTTAGGGTTGATTTGTGGTAATCCTAAGCATTTGTGATGATATTCCAAAAAACATGTTTGTCTAATTACTTTTTTATTTTTTATTTTTTATTTTTTTATTTTTTATTTTGTTTTTTTATTTTATTTGTGAATATACTAATTTAATATTTAATATTTTTAATCATACATGATTAAGAATTATAAAATAGATATTAATATATCAGCCTTATAGTGAGATGAATAAATCTCATTTGACTAAACATAATATACGTTAATGGCTGCAATTAACACATCGATGTGTTCTAATTTTGACAAAGACCTTAACCATATTCGTAGTTTTTCAGGCCGTAACAATCACAAAGGAACATTTATTTTATATTCTGAGCGTTTTTCAAAAACCTCCATTTTTTATTAAACCTTACCTTATGATCTGATCATCCCAATTCTTATAATGTGTGTGCATCAGCAATATCTTAATGATACTATTGTGGTTCTGATTCCGAAAGTCAAAAAGAAGATGAAAGATCTTAGGCCAATTAGTTTTTGTAATATATCATATAAGTGTATTTCTAAGATTCTTGCTAATAGGCTTAAAGTTATTCTCCCGGGCATTATTGATGATAACCTAAGCGCTTTCGTCCTTGATTGTCTTATATCGGATTAGATTATTCTTGCATCTGAGGTGTTCCATTTCATAAAGACTAACTCTGGTAGGAGGCGTAGCTATATGGCTTTAAAGCTTGATATGAGTAAAGCCTACGATTGCATTGAGTGGGATTACCTTAGAGAGATTTTGATTAAGATAGGTTTTCCTTTTAGTTGGGTTTCGAGGATATGGAGTGTGTTACGACTGAATTTTTTTCTTTTTTAGTTAATGGTTGTACTACTGAATCTTTAGTTCCAGTAGGGGCCTTTGTTAAGAAGATCATTTATCTCCTTATCTTATTCTATTATGTGCTGAGGGTTTAGGGGCGATGATTAAACATGTTTATATTTCGGGTTATATTCTGGGCATTTCTATTGTGATTGATGGTGTGACTTGAGTACACCAAATTAATCAAATGAGTTAGTAGGATGGAATTCCATGAAGTAAGTTAATGGGTGTGTTAAGATGGTATCTAATGTGTGTTGAATTTAGTGTTTAAGTACGTATTAATATCCTGAAGTTATGAAGAAATTAAGTGGACACTTAAACATGGGTTTAATGAGTAATGTACATGAGTAATGTACATGAGTTATGAAGTTGAATGATCGAGTTCAGAAAACAGGTGCTTCAGTGAGCATGGAGAGGCTCGAACGAGCTGGTTCTGTGAAGTTGCCTCTGCACAGTGCTAGAACGAGCGTGTTAATGCATTGAACGAACAGCCCCTTATCAGTATACATTGGATTCCGTTCTGGATTATTCATGTGCACTGAGATGTTACGTTTTATGCTTGATTAATGTCCTTATGTTAGTATTACTCATTAATATTATATGGCTCACTAATTATTTTCATCACTATAAATAGTGAGATCATTAGCTAAACTAAAATACATCCCACAAAAATACCCCAAGCCAAACACTTATCCTCATCTCTTCTCTAATTGTAATTTTTCAAATTGTTATAATATAAGAGTACTACACCGGAGGACGTAGCCAAAATTTGGTGAACCTCGTAAATATTCTGTGTCGTTTATTACTGCATTTTTATCTCTTACAAACATCGAGTTTATAGTTTGCGTAATTTGTTTCACAAGACTTCACATATTTCGATCTTTGTGGTGTTAGTGGTTGAAACTCGTCGTTCGATCGCTAATACATCATCGTATTCAATTTCTATTGCTAGGGATTCTCCTTCTATCACTCATTTATTTTTTGCCGATGAAAATATTATTTTTATCCAGGCTCCTATTAAAGAAGCCAAGATTGTGTGTTATATTCTTAGGGATTATAAAATGTTGTCTTGGCAAAATTTTAATATTGAAAAAAGCGAGATTTCTTTTAGTAATGATTTGATGTCTCTTTGTCGTCAACAAATTAAAGATTTCTTGGGTTTTGTCGAGATTCTCACGAAAAATATTTTAGGTCTTCTCACGATTATTGATAAGTTTAAGAAAATCTTTTTTGTAGTTTTAAAAGATAGAGTTTGGAAAAACCTTCAGGGCTGGAAGTAAAAGATATTACCAAAAGCGGGCAAAGAGGTTCTTATTAAAGTTGTGGGAAGTCTTGGGCTCATCCTTGTTAACATAAAAATAGGGGTGCATTGGGTTTTCGAGACCTCGAACTTTTTAATCAAGCTATGTTAGCTAAACAGTTTTGGAGACTTTACTGTCGTATGGATTCTTTGTTAACTCATACCTTAGCCCGTTACTTTCCGCAAGGTGACATTTGGTCTGCTAAAGTTGGTAATCTTCCAAGCTACGAGTGGCATAATATTTGGAGATCTCGTGTTATCTTGGGTAATGGCCTTGATTCGGTGGAAAGTGGGCAATGGGAAGAAAATCCATGTGTGGAAAGATGCTTGAATAGGTGGCCGTGGTCTGAGTTGTGCTATTACTCCTTGGCAAGGTTTTGATGAAGATACCACTCTTGACAATTTCATTGATAACGAGAAAAAAGTCTGGAAAGTAGCCTTGATTCGAAATACTTCCCTTCCTTTTGAGGCAGACAAGATTTTGAGGATTCCTATCATCATTAGTGGAGCCGACGACGAGCTTTGTTGGTCTCTTAGTGCGGACAGTATTCTTAGAGTAAGAGATATTTATACCCATGCTTTATTGACTAATGATTTTCCTTCTTGTTCCACATGTCCTAATCCTATCTGGAGCAAAATTTGGAAGCTTAAAATCCCTCCTAAAGTTCGTGAGTTTGTATGGCATGCTTGCTGGGAAATCATCCCACATGAAGCTAACCTTTGCAAAAAAGGTATCACGGAGTTCGAGCTTTGTAAGAGATGCGGAATTAAAGAGAGCTTACACCACTTGATTCGTGATTGTTCTTGGGCTAAAAATTATTGAATACTTTCGGATATTGATCCCCCTTGAACTTGGTCCAATTCCTTTTAGGACATGCTTGATTGGTATTTGATTCATAAAAGGATTCATGTAGCCGAAAAATTTGCTATTTTGTGTTGGCAAATTCACATGGTGACGTTGAACATCCAACTTTTTCATGTGGTACACAAAATTTTATGTTTTTGGTTAAATGAACTACTTTTCGACTAGATTTTGAAATATGTGGTCAATTAGGGTGATCGCAATATTTGTTTTGAAAAATAAATGTCATTACATTGTATAAAATACGTAAAGGTGACAAAAGAAACTTCACTTTTGTCTAACACGTGGAAGAGTTGAAAAATCAAGGTCACCACACGCATAAAATAATATTTGCTTATCATGTGTAAAAGCTAAAAATTTAGAATTACCACATTAAAAATTCCATATTGTTTTTATCACCTAGGCAAGTCCAAACCAAATTTCCTCCACTAATCATATTTTTGACGTGATTTTAAAAATTCTACCAACATATCTTATTTAATTAACCATTTGAGAAGTGTTTTCTACTTTCGATTAAATGTTAATGCTTAACCTAAATTCGATTTCAAGATCACTATTGTTAAAATCGCGATTTGGATCTACGATTATACGATTTTACGATCTATAAACAAGTAAGCGATTTGAATCGTAGGTAGAATCTTACGATTCTAGGTGGTATAAAATTTTCAGAAGTAGAATCATAACACGACTCTACGATTCTATGTTGGAATTTAGTGTGTATAATGGTAATCGGAATGATTTAATTAATTATATTAAATAAATAAATTTAATTAATGTATATCCTATAGTATGCAAAAGGAAGAAAAAGCAAAATTCTGGACAGAACCTAGTGCGCGGCTAGCGTAGATTTCCGCGGCATGCGAATTGAGACAGCACGCTATGCGCGCCCCACGAAGATTTGCGCGGCCCGCGGAGTGCTGTTCTTCGTGTGGGTTCGTCTTGTTTCTTGCTCTGTTTTGTTTTGTTGGTTAATATATAACCACCAACAGTTAATATGGTTATTATAATCATGTTTCTTGGGATATATGGGTTGAGTGAAAAGCATCTTTGATTCATGAATCGGTCTCGGATTTCACGGAACAAGCTAGTGTTTCATGGAGCAACACCTTGCTTCATGAACCGATATGAGCTATTCTATAAATATAGAAGGCTTGTGTGTTATTTGACACTTGCAATTTTTGATTTCTTTTCTTCTCTAGCATTTTACATCGAGGACTTGAAATTCTCGTTTGTAATTTTATTATCTTCTTCCACTTTAGTTTCTCTTGCATCATTCTAATTTCCGTGTGCTCGGAAGTTAGTGTAATCCTTTGTATCTCAAAACATATTTCCGGTTTATTCCCAAGCACCGTAGTAGGGAGGAAATGATGTTTTAGGAAAGAACATCTCGCCTAGAATTTATATCATGATCCAACAAAATCTTCTTGTTACTTTGTTCGATATATGGTGATTCCCGATGATGTAATCTACATTTGGTGTATGTTAAGCAAAGGTTTGAACTTGTCATATGTAATTTGGTTTTCTACTATAAACTTGTAACTTTATTTTATATGTTTTATCTATAAAATAAAAGTCACACTTCTAACATTCTTCGATTTATCGATTCGATTCTAGAAATTTAGTATGAGTTACTTTTAATTTTTCTTATGTACCATCTTAAACTAATCTCTTCCACATATACACTTACATTTAAAATGTTACATCATGAAAACTTTTAAAAAATAAATTCCTTAAACGGTATGAAGTTTTAAATTAATTATTAAAAAGTTTATGTTTTATTCTTAAAAATAAAGTCAAAGAAACTTTTATTCATAATTTTAAAATTTTGAATTGAATAATAATGATAATAAACTAGATATTTTAAAATTTTTAAGTTTATTTGTAAAATCGTACGATTTTACAATTCTATCAATTCCATTCTACCTCTCTATAAACGATTCTAAGTAGAATCGCGATTTTAACAACTTTGTTCTAGATGCTAAGGTTAAGTTCAGGATACTTGTATAAGTGTGGTATTAATTTAGCTTTATATATGTATTGAGGATTAAACCAACTCGGCTGTTATTCTTCAATGCTATAGATATGTTGCACACAATACTAAAAGAGCTATTAATCAAATGATTCGAATTATAATCTTGGCAGACCCAAGCCTAAATTTTGTAAAAGCTAAATTATATAATAGGAATATCTCAATATCTAGGTACATATTTAATTATAAAGTCTTTGGAGTTTCAAACAAAAACACTCACAAAAGTGTCATTGCTCATTGCTACACACAAATGTTACCAAACATATTACAATAACCAATACAACAATCCAAATTATAGAAGCAATGTTCAAATCGAGGTCTACATGCTGCATTCACATCCATTATTTGAAGCATTACTGCAAACAAAAAAACATTTTGATAAGCAAACCTTCGAGTAAATAGATCAAAATTTGATGTTATTGGTCGAGTATATAATAATGGGGTGTTTGGCAATTCATTGTTGGTTGTTGGCGGTTGACTTTTTTAGTTGGCTTATTTGACCCGCCGGAAATGTTGGCAGTTTTTATTGACTTAAATTAACTGAAAAAGTTAATTGTTTTGGAAGATATTTGGTAAATTTGATTATTGGCTTTTGGATGTTTGTTAGATAAAAAGTGAGTCAACAATTCAAAAGCCAACCAAACAAGATAGTTGAAGCAGCGTTTTCATTTTCTCTTAACAACCAATATTTTAGATGTTTTAAAAGTCATTTACCAAACACTTTTTTGGCTGTTTGATCAACCAACAAGCAAAAAACACAAAAACCAACTAAAAAGTCAACCAAAAAATTAAGAATCAAACACCTCCAATATATTATGGGGTTTCAGCTTATACTTAAAGCTTTGATATGTATACTTTTATCTGTTGTAGATAAGGACTTAAAATGTTCCTCAAATAATAAATTATTTTAAACACGTCTAAATTAAAAAATAATGCAAAATAAGAGAAATAAAAGTACTAACTTGATGCAAAGATGAGAAGCACAACAACTATGATCTTCGTGTAAAAAACCATCATTTTGCTCTCCATTTGAATTAGACTATTAGTTACTCTTTCTAAATAAATTTGTTGAAAAATTTGCTTAATACATTTTGTGTTCACCCTTGATTTAAATACACTTGATTTGTATACAACTAGATAATTTTCTTATCAATTATTTTGTATTTATAACATGCAATTAACGGAATTTAATGAACCCACGTTTCTATTAGTTGACTTGCGAAGATTCTTTTATTTAAATGATTAGATTATTTTGTTTTAATTTTCCTTTACGAAAATGTCTTTACAAGTTTCTTCTAATCATATTTGAATATTTTAATTTTTCTTTAATATTATCCATACATTTTAAGTGACCCCACTATTATTTAATATGTATGTAATATATAGAAGTACTTTGTTTGGCAGTTTGTTCTGTTCAACATAACCCCTCTCATGAGAGTTGTCGCTGGACCCTAACAATAATATAATTTATAATTAAAAAAGAAAAAACTATGCTAAGGCGCAGAAAATGAGTTAAAAAAATAAATAACACTTGGTTTAGATAGAATACCTATATGATCCCAACCACGATCTTTGACGCAAGACAAAGCCCACAGAAGAGCACGGGCCTCAACCTCCTCAGCCGACGATCCCAGCCATCCCGTTTTAGCTCCACCCAATAAGAAATCACCCTCCCAATTTCTGACCACAAAGCCCAACCCAAATTTATCATTCTGGGCCTCAACAGCCCCATCAAAATTTAATTTCAGCACCCCTTTAGGAGGACAACACCACTCCTTAGAATCTTCTTTTCTTGGGCCCATAGAAATCTTTATGTCACAAGCCTTAGAATACTCCTCAAGCCAACCCATGGCCCGAGCAATATATAAACGATGAGGGGCCTCAATTTTTTCGAAAATAAGCTCGTTTCGAGCTTTCCAAATTTGCCAACAAAATACCACAAAAAGCTCCGTTTTTTCTTTCCCAAATTGTGCCCAAAACCATGCCAAAGTCTCTCGAAATGACGCAAAAGCTCCACCTCCAACATCACAATCCGTCATATGCCAAAATGTCTTCACCCAAGGACACTAAAATAAAATGTGCATCAAATGCTCCCTTTTCCCACACCTAGGACATTTTACATAATCCGGAATCCCTTTAGACTCAAGGTTGGACCCATGAGGGATTATATCCCAACAAGCCCGCCAAGTAAAATCAATCACTTTAGGAGGAACTTTTAAACGCCAAAGTTTCTTCCATAATGGATCGGGGCCCAAAGAACAAGAAGCAAAATGGTCCAATTTGAGAGCGTGAGAATAAACATCTTTAACCCGAAGCTCCCCATCACTACCAAAGACCCAACATAACTCATCCCGGTGATTGCCCATACGAATCGGAGTACATAAAATGCGATCGGCTTCAAAAGGCAAAAAATAACTCCGCACAAGTTGCTCCTTCCATTGCTTGGTCGACTCATCAATAAAGAAATCCACGGTGGTATTTTTATCAAGATCACGACACGGAGAAATCACCTTTCCCATTCCCGAACCACCTAACCAAGAATCGCCCCACACCTTAATCAACTTCCCATCGCCAATATTACACCTCAACCCACCCTCCAAAACTCCACGAGAACCCCAAATGCTCCTCCAAACATAACTTGGATAATTACCCAATTTCGCCTTCCATACCTCACTTGTAGGAAAATAGCGAGCCTTAAACACCCGAGCTAGTAAAGAAGATGGCCTAGTGTAAATCCTCCATAATTGTTTTGCCAACATGGCTTGATTGAAAATTTCGAAGTCACGGAAACCCAACCCTCCAACCATCTTAGGGCGACACAAAAAATCCCAAGATTTCCAACAAATTCCCTTCCGATCTTTAGGGATCCCCCACCAAAACTTGCGGATTAAAGAACTCAAATCTTTACATAAACCAACCGGCAATTTAAAACAACTCATAGCATATGCCGGTATAGCTTGAAGCACAGATTTAATAAGCACCAATTTTCCGGTTCGAGATAAGAGTCTCTCCTTCCACCCTTGCACCTTGCGCCAAATACGGTCTTTCAAAGACGAAAAAGAAATACGTTTCGATTTATCAAATACCGTGGGAAGGCCAAGATATTTACCATGAACCTCGACTTCTTTAAAGCCCAAGATCGAAACAATTTGGTTCTTCACACCCCTTTCCAATTTATGCCCAAAAGATATCTCACTTTTGTCAATATTAATTTGTTGCCCCGATAAAGTCTCATACTCCGCAAGAATATTTTTTACCACCATAGCATCTTGAGTCGAAGCTTTAGAAAAAATAAGACTATCGTCTGCAAAAAATAAATGGGTAATAATCGGAGCATTTTTTGCCAAACTAACCCCATGCAACAATTTTGAATAATAGGCGTGTTTAATTAATGCACCCAAACCTTCAGCACAAATCAAAAAGAGGTACGGGGAAAGAGGATCCCCTTGACGCAATCCTCTTCCCGGCGCTAAAGACGAAGTAAGACTACCATTAACCTTGAAAGAATACGTAACCGAAGACACACATTCCATTACCCTTTCAACCCAAAACGACGGAAATCCCATACGCACCATGATCCCTTCAAGATAGTCCCACTCAAGCCTATTGTAGGCCTTGCTCATATCGAGCTTAAGGGCCATCGTTCCTCTTTTGCGGGCCGTGCTAATCTTCATGTGATGAAAAATCTCGGAGGCTATTAAAATATTGTCGGTAATAAGCCGACCCGGAACAAAAGCGCTCTGATTATCCTCTATAATGTCCGACAAAAAAATCTTGAGCCGATTAGCCATAGTCTTAGAAATCAACTTATACGCCACATTACACAAACTAATCGGACGAAGATCTTTCATCTCTTTTGGGCGCTTCACTTTCGGGATTAAAACAACATGAGTTTCGTTCAATTTTTCCGGCATACCCCCACCATTAAGAAAACGGACCACCATGTAACTAACTTCTTCACCAATCACATCCCAAAATTGTTGGTAAAAAAGGGCGGGAAAGCCATCGGGCCCCGGGGATTTAGTTGGGTGCATTTCTTTCAAAGCCCTCACCACTTCATCTTTACAATAAGGCTTTAAAAGAATGTCCCTCATTTCCGAAGATAAACGAACATCCATATGATCCAACAAAGCGCTATCAATTGGCGGCCTCGAAGATTGAAAAAGATCCGAATAATAATCATAAACCACTTTCATCATCCCCTCAAGATCCGTCTTCTCTACTCCACTCGAATCAATCAAAGAAACGATAGTGTTACGTTTGTGACGATGCGAAGCCCGATAATGAAAATATGACGTGTTTTTGTCACCATCCCGTAACACGAAAGGCCTACTCCTCTGCCATGCCTCAGTCTCAATCTTCTTTCGAATATCTCTAATTTCCTCTTCCACCCTACTCTCCTCCTCGATAATAGCTTGAGTCTGAACCATCCATCGGAGCCGTTTTAAACGTTTAAGAAGCCAGCGTAACCTCTTATGAATATTCTTGAAATTGTGCTTACCCCATTTATCCAACACACGCCCACAAAAATCAATTTTCTCGGACCACATCCCAAAAGAATTTTTTCGCGCCTCTTCCCAAGCTCCAACCACAACATGGCGAAAAGACTCCACATGGAGCCATTTTGCCTCAAACCGAAAAGGGCGATCCTCCCAAGATAAAGAATTCCCACAACCCATTCCTCCTTTTTTCGCACTAACCACCAAAGGAATATGATCGGAAGAATCCCAAACTAAATTGTGAACTGAGCAATCCGGAAAAAGATCTAACCATGCATCATTAGCGATAACTCAGTCTAATCTTTCCTCAATAAAAGAATCGCCCCTCTTATTAGACCAAGTGTAAGGATATCCAGACGACCCAATATCATGAAGCCCACAAAACTCAATTGCATCACGAAAACCCGAAATGGACCCAAAGTCACACGCATTGCCCCCCCTTTTCTCTCCTTCACATAAAACTTCATTAAAGTCTCCCCCCATCATCCACGGCATCAACGAACCATTACCCAACATTTTAATTAATTCCCATATTCGCCACTTATGGTGCTCCTCGGACCACCCATAAATCCCCGTTCCCCGCCACCATTCCCCCGAATCATCCTTAACCTCAAAGTCAATATGCCTCGGACCCAACGATCTAATTTTCACCACAATCGAATCCCTCCAAAGCAAAGCCACTCCACTCGCTCTCCCATTAGCCGCCACCCAAACTCCATTTGTCATGTCCACCTTACGTTTAATGCATTCCATCTCACCCTCCCACCTTTTTGTCTCACTCAAAAAAATCACATCCGGGACCGTTTGACGAACGAGATTCGCCAAAGAGCGAATTGCCTCGGGGTTGCCCAAACCCCGGCAATTCCAAAAAATGAGTTTAATCATTGCTCCCCGAGGGTCCATGTAGTGGGACCCGCCACTTTCTCCAAATCACCATTCAAAAATTCTTTTATTCGGAGACGACGTGTTGATTCCATGGAGGTTGATAAAGAATAATATAATTTATAATTAAAAAAGAAAAAACTATGCTAAGGCGCAGAAAATGAGTTAAAAAAATAAATAACACTTGGTTTAGATAGAATACCTATTGATGAACTCTACATTGTCAATTGCAACTTCAATTGCAAAATTAAAATATTAGAGGAATAAGTAAACTAAGGAAGTTAATGAAAAGTAGAGTAAAACATAAATATTTATATAAAATGACGACATAATTAGAATGATGGTGGCAATTAGGACGTGAGTATTGACAGTGGTGGACTGATATGGTAGGTCCACATCCCCACCATAATTTTAAAACAAATTATTCTTTTGTATTATAAAAATTGTCAAAAAAAATTTAAAACTAAAATTAATCGATCAATTTTAGTTATTATAACTTACCATACAAAAATATTTTGAGTACGCCCTTGGCTACAGTTTTACCACATTTTTGGTTTAAAACATATTGTCTATCTTTATATTGTCTATCTGCATACATAGTGCCGTTAGATGGAGAGTTGTTTTAGTTACTATAATCTTACACCCTCGTTGAAGAGTTGTTTTAGTTACTGTGCAGTATTTCCTAAGGATCATGAGATGTATAAGCAGACTTTGATTAGCCATTGGTTGGTACAAGGATATATAGTGCCGTTAGATGGAGGTCAAAGATTAGAAGATGCTGCGGAGGAATTTTTTTAATTTTGTTGCGAAGGTGTTTTTTTCAAGATGTAGAGAAGAATGAGTACGAGGATATTACATGTGTTAAAATGCATGACTTAATTCACGATATTGCTCAAGAAGTGAGCAAAGACGAAATTTGTGTTGTAAATCCCAAAACAAAGAATGTGGGAGAGAAGATACGTCATTTGATAATTGTGTATATGAAAAGCATAAAATGTGTAATTCTAAGATTCGTTCATACTTTTCCTTTAAAATGGTTGATAAAGTAGAGACCATGACGGTTTTACGGACATTGGAAGTGGGTTCAGGTGTTAAAAGATTGATATTATCGTCTTGGCATAAGTTATTGCTTTTGAGATATATTTACTTCTATGATAATGAATTGTTAGCACAACCTAATTCCTTTACAAGACTCTATGATTTGCAAACATTAATTATAGAAAGTTGGCTATTAGAGAAGTTGCCAAATGATTTTGGTAATTTGATTAACCTTAGGCATTTGGACATTAGCAGATGCAATAAGTTGATAGGTATGCCTTTAGGTATGGATAGATGTACAAATCTTAGAATTTTACCTTGTTTTGTATCAGGCAATGGGAATTCAGATGCAAAACTCAACGTGTTACGATTTCTCAATAAGATCAAAGGAGGCATCCGTATCTTAATAAGAGAAAATTATGAACATGTGGATGAGGTGCGTGATACAGAAGGAAGTTATTTGAAAGACATGAAGCACCTCACCGAGCTTAATGTTGAATTTAAAGGTGAATGTATTAATCTTGAAGGCCTCGTGAAAAAACTGCAGCCACCTCCCAATCTCAAAAGTTTTAAGTTGGAAAGCTACAATGGTAAAAGAATACAATGGTTTGCAATCTCTCCCCCACATAATCTTGTCTACATTGAGATCAGAAAGTGTGGTAAGTTGGAGGGAATTCCTAGGCTCAGTAAATTGCCTCTTTTGAAATCATTGATACTTTTCGAATTAAATAGCGTAGAGTATATGGAGGAAGGAATGAGCAATAGCAACAGTGAAACAATAGAATTGGTTGATTTCTTTCCTTCTCTTGAATCTCTAGAAATTAATGGAATGAAAAAGTTGAAAGGATGGTGGAAGGAGGGAGGTATGACATTGACATTGAGATTTCCCCGCCTCTCTTCTTTACATATGGAAGATTGTCATAACTTCACATCAATTGTTCCTTATTTAAGCCCTGAAAATTTGCCAAAGCACAAATGCCCTAGTTTATGTAACTTGTATATTTCGGATTGTCCTAAATTTCCTTCAAATCTCGTTTGCCCAAGCTTGGAAAAGTTGGATATAGAAAATATCAATGAAAGGTTGCTGATAACTTGTGGGAATTTACAAGTGCTTGTCACCAAACCGAGGGATGTTTGTATAAGAGATAAGGTGAGTCATCTCAAATCACTACGCTTAAATGGTGTTACTACACTCACCCTAGATGATTGTATCGATTCAGAGGTGGAGAGCTTTGTAGAATTCAAGGAGGAATTATATCAGATTTGTGGTTCTTCCCTCCAAACACTTAATATTGAATATTGTAATTATCTGAAGAGACTTTCTGGGTTGGAGTCTCTCACTACCTTAAAAGAGTTGAGATTGATTGAAAATGAGCAATTGAGTATCAATGAAGACGAAGAAGAGCCTTGGAAATCCATTCATTTCCTCCGCAAAATCGTGTTGGATAAACTCCCAGAAATGAAAAGTCTGCCTAAAGGGATGCAACATTTGACCTCCCTACAATCCCTCCAACTTTCTGAATGCATATATCTAGAAGGGCTACCACAATGGATGGGTTGCTTATCTTCTCTTCAATCTCTAGATATATATGAATATCCAGGCATCAAATCGTTTCCAAAAGCAATCAAGGACCTTATCACCTAATAATTCCATATTGAGTAATTACATACTATATATTTATTTAAATAACATCTAATGGTGTGCAAACTCAATTAAACATTTTAGTTTGACAGATTTGGTGGACGGAAATCAAATTTCACAACTTCATGTGAATTAGTTTTCTGTTTTTATTTTTATATAACCTCTTACTCCTTTCATATTAAGGTTTCAGACTTTTTGAAGATTTCTAATGAATTGAAGGGGCAAAGTGTCAAGAATTCGGTTTGATGTTGAATTGGCATTAAGCTCTATCTTCAACCATCAAGTTAGATTTTAGTCCACTTGCCTTTCTATTATCACTTATTAGTGTGTGATTACAAAAAATGTTGCTAAAGTGGTTTATAATTCTAAATATTTAAAACAATACTGCAAAAATTATTGCTATAATTGTAATACAATCGTATTATAAAGGTTTATCATGGCCGAATATTAGCCCACTTAGAGAACAAAAAATATTTTTACTAACATTCAGAACTGTATATTTATTAGGGCTGTAAAAAATCAACCTACCTGAAATACCATACGAAATCAACCTATATTTGACCTGTTGGTAGACCCGAGCTGCAGTGATCTGTAATCGATCGAAACTCAACCTGGTGTTGACCGTAACCCGACATGTACCCGATTATTTTAGATCAATAACCGAACTCGAGAACAACCGACACCCGAAATTCACCTGACAATGTCGTTAACCAAAGTCGATTTGCACCCAATCTATTACAACTCAATTCCGTCTTAACCCGATAGGTACTCGACATAATCCCACCCAAAATGACCCATAATCAACACTCGAGATTAACCCGACAGTGTAATTAAGCGATATAGTTTGATTTAACTGTATCAAGTTTAATTCAGTTAATATTAAGTTTGATTGAATTGAATCAAGTTTAGTTTAGCTAAACTTAAACAATGAATGCAGACCCACAATCAAATCTTATCGACTTCATCTTAGGCTAAACCAAATTTGTCTAGTAACCGACAACTTAATTAATCGACTATAACTCTTCATTATCCAATCACAAACGATTTCAACATAAAATTAATTATGTATGTTACCATAAATTTTATTCGACATAAAACTCAATTGAATTGGATTTTAATTGACGCAAATCCTGAGAATAACTAAATGCACAACTCAAAAAAGATATAATCGAAGCGAAGTCAACCTAAACAAAAATAAACCAAATTAACGTTAACCTAAAACAAAAATTAACCCAACCCGTAGTCTAATCGAACTCGATTCGACCAGCAGCATACCCATATAAGTATACCCATATAATAAAAATAAGTATTTGCTAATAGGGTCATTTGCTAATAGGGTCATTTTATTGTTAAGGATGTCATTATCTCATGTTGTAAGTATACCCATATAATAAAAATAAGGTCATTTCATTAAATAAATACGCATGAACATATTTTAAGCTAATAGGGCCGTTCCTGAGGGTAGTTTTAAGGTGCAACCGCCTAGGGCCCAACTCATGTAGGGGCCCAAATCGAGTTAATTCTTATAATTAAATAAGTATTTGCATAAGTAGCATCTATTATGAATCGAACTTGCAGCAAAGGGCCCAAAAATTATTAGGAACGACACTGTAAGCTAATTGTTACTCAAATCCCCATTATTTAACATATGATTTAAAATAAATTAAAAATATATTTCAAAACAAAAAATATTTACCTAACATAGCGAGCTCCTCAAATTCATCTTTATAACGACATTTCATGTCGCCTATAAACTTATATAAAAAATAGCACAATTCATGAAAACATATAATTACAAATTTGTTAAAATCGCGATTCTACTTAGAATCGTTTAGAGAGGTAGAATCAAATCGGTAGAATCGAATCGTAGAATCGTACGATTCTACAAATAAACTTAAATATGTCAAAAAAATATAGTTTCTTATCATTATTATCAAGAATATAACAAAAACTTTTTGAGTAATTAGATTAAATCTTCATACTGATTAAGAAATTTATTTTTTAAAAGTTTTCATGATGGAAAATTTGAAATTTATATGTATATGTGAAAGAAATTAATAAAAGATAGTACATAAGAAAAATTAAAAATAATTTAAATTAAATTAGTAGAATCGGATCGTTAAATTGTAGAATCATGTAAAACGTAAGATTCCACAACTTTAAAAATCTACCTGTGATTCAAATTGCTCGCTTGTTTTTGGATCGTAAAATCGTAGAATCGTATATTATACTCGCGATTTTAACAACCATGATTATAAATAAAGCATATTATAACTAAAAAAAAATATCTCAAATAAACATATCATAACGGATATCAGAACCATGAGAGCCATTGCTAACACGAAATGCCGATTTATACAGTTCCAATGTTTAAGAAAGTTCATAAAAATAACTTTATCAGAAATATCACAAGTAAAAAAACATCACGATAATAAAATTTAAATTCAAATAATATACCATTCAAAGTGGAGCTGAAGGAGTCTCTGAAACATCAGAAACATACATGGATAGACATATTTTTAATGCTTTAACATAATTTAAAAAAAATATAACGATCATTAACATGAACAATATATTATATTATATTATTAGATAAAAACAAACTTAAATTATCATACATTACGAGCATTGGAACTATCGTTAGAACTATTAGCGTCTAACATTATCAACTTTTTTTCAAACTAAACAAAACCTGAATTGATTAAAAGTTAAAAGTTAAAAACATAATCATATATACAAAACTAACAAATAGACATATGTTATCTATATATATTTTGATTAGGATGTTTTTTATTTTTTATTTTATATTATCGGTAATTGTGTCATCGTTATTAAACAATAATTTAATATGCTTTTAGAAGAATTAAATGTTTCCGCATCTGTTATAATTAGGAGTTACAATTTATATTGTCATAAATCATTAATTTCTTGATGTTTTTTAACTTGTTGTTGTCTAACATAATTAAAGCTCTTATCTCTCATGGACGATTGTCATTCTCTACAGTTGCATCTATTCCGATTACATCTTCCAAATACAACATGCTAACTACAACGGTGATAAATCTTTCATATTTGTCCATAAACTATTTAACTAAATTTAACCATTTTGTCTCAGAACTTATTATATTGACTTAAAAAAACAATAATTAAAACTTTTTATTTTTTACATAACTAGGTAATACCCGTGTCATTCCAAATTTTTTTACAAAATGCTAAATGCATATGGATTGCAATTGCTAAATTTGACAAATGCCAAGTCTCTCACCAATATATTAAATAAATAAATTTTTATAATAGAGTAACATGGAAGATTAATTGTGTAAACTACAAGAATTAGATTTAACAAAGGGGTAAAACTAAAACTTTATGGGAAACAACGAAGCACCCAGTTCTTATCTTCCTTCCTATTTCATGCGATGCCATCATCTCTCTATTCTAATTCAAACTAATTTAATTTTTAATCACTAAAACACCATTTTTATGTAGGAAAATTTAGATAGGAAAGTGGTGAATTGATTTGTTTTAGAGAGGAAGGAGTGAATTTGTAAGATGACTATTATTTTAATTGCAACAAATGTGATTACATCCATGGGTATTTATAATAATTGTTTTAGATATTTTTATTTTTTAATTACATAGGATATTATTAATATGATATCTTAGATATTTTTAATTATTTAATACTTGAATCCCTAATTTATTATCTTGGATATTTTTATTTTTTTTGAATGGTTTAGTTTAGATGTGTTTTTTAATTAAATCTTAGATTTTTTTTAGATTATTTTAACACTCTCCCCAATCTAAAAAATCTTGGACTCTGAGTTGTCGTTGAAATAGGAAGAATTTGTCTGTTTGAAGTGCCTTTATAAATATATCCGCGAGTTGTTCTCCCGTCCTGCAAAATCGTAGCTCGACCTCCTTTTTTCTCGACCTATTCTCAAATGAAAGTGATGTCGTATCTCGATATGCTTCGTGCGACTATGAAAGACTGGATTTTTTGTCATAGCTATGGTTGACGTATTGCACGAGTATAATACAAGATACTAATTGAGAAACAATTAATTTTGCCGTTTGGCACTTCCTCAATCGTTTGTGCCAAATTGTCAATTTATGAATAACTTTAAAAAAAAGTTAAACAATAAAAAAAAGTTAAACAATTAAAAAATTTATGAATATCTAAATTAATTATTGTAAATTAATATAAAAAATAAATCAATAAAAGTTTAGACCTTTCAATTATCTTTATAGGTTGTTTAGAAAAGGAGATTGGATGGAATCTTTCATTTCGTATTCTCAATTAATTCTCCTAATTGAACATAATAATATCTAAATTAATTATTATTAATTAATAATAAAAATAAATCAATAAAAAATTGTACATTTCAATTATCTCCAGGTTGTTTAGAAAAGGAGATTGGATGAAATATACTATAAATATACATTCATTACTTGATAATATTTGATATCACTTAAAAATTTTGGTCAAATTATAAAGCATTATTTATTTGTTGATGCAAAAATGAGTTTACCATTTAAAAAACTTTCCAAAATTTAAGAATCAAAGAGTTTATTCGAAATTAAGGCTAAAGTTATATATACATGGAAATCAATGGAAATCAATATTCCAAATTTTTGGGTGGCCTGTTTCTTGGTCTCCCTCTTCCAATGGCTTTTTTCCCTACGGGGGTTTTTTTATGCCGGCGGGTTTGGGGTCCCGAGTTACAGTGTGGTGTTTTTTCCTCTGTTTTATTAATAATATTCCAAATTTTCAAAAAAAAAAATGGAAATCAATGGATATGGGTAAGGGACAAGGTAAAAAACTGTGTTACACATGGTCTTGATGGATGATGAAGTAAATTATTTTGTTAATCTGCAATAAACTGTTTTGATTCTTACATCAATTCTAATTTAATTTCGCATGAACTGTAGACATGATCAACTTTGTAAATAATTCAATAAATGAAAATGTTTGGATTCTACTACACCATACCGCTAACATTTAGTAAATATTAAACTTTCAACTTCACACCTCTAATTTTAACCATAACACAAAATATTATTGCTAACATTAAAAAAAAATTAACGTAATCCGTGCATAACACGGGTATAATACTAGTTAGTCTAGTAATACTAGTTCAATTCTTACCACTACAAATACTAAATACGTATTGAATAAACTTATAAACAAACATTTAATTACCTCACAGATTATATTATGAATATTGAAATAATTGCTAGGATACAAAGTTCTTTGATGAACGATAACAATTTCAATGACTTAACAAGATGTTTGAACGAAAATACATTGCAAAAATGACACAATGATTTAAGGAGGTTCACCTAATGATGGCTAAGTCTTCCGTGGTGTGTAATTGCCTTTTTGTATTATATTATGCGAGTAAAACACTCTTACAATGAAGTACTACAATGATGTAAGAGATATAACAAAAGGCAATGTGTTTGGCTTAAGGATTATGTTTGATGTATTTGGATGTACATAAGAGCTCACTATTTATAAGAGCTAATTTGCACTTAATGATAACACACATTTAAAACAAAGAATAAATGAAAACATAACAACTCCAAGGAAGTGAATGGTCGATAATAGAATCCAAGGAGTCCTGACCCAGGCTGCTTGTTCGAGCTTGAGGGGCGGTCGTTCGAGCAACCAGCACCTGGACCATTCTGATCTGCTGCTTGCAAGCTACGGATCTCTGAACGTTGAGGTGCTCGTTCGAGCATATGAGTCACTCGTTCGAGCACTCAATTGTTGCTGCGTCTGTTTGGCTACTGAACTTCGTGCTCGTTCAAGGCATCTCATAAGCACCTTTATGCCTCGTTCAAGGCATCACTGTCAGACCCACAAGCTGCTAATATTCCTTAATAAATTCAATCATCAAGTGTCATTAATCATCATATGGAACATCAATTTGATCTTGTTCGATCTTGTTCATATGGAACATCAATTTGTATTCCAAGCCACCAATACGTGGATTAATCATAACACTTCCAGGACGTGATGTAGAATTATTAGATCCACCTACATGATCATATGTGTGATTAGCCCATTCTGGCTTAGTCTTAGCTCATGTCTTCTGATTAAAAGCTCTTATACACTTTTCCTTAAGTCCTTTATGTAATTTACAACTTCTGTTATGTGATCAATTGCCGATCTCTTTCCCTGAAATTTCAATTAATTATCTTTAATTCTCAAATATATGAAATACTCACTACATTGCGATTATTAATAATATTCATCGTTCGAGCTTATTTTACATATTGCGGCTAATGTGTAAGGAAAAATATATTCATTTGGAATCTTGTTTAAATCATCTAATTAATCGCATACTTTCATAATATTAACTTTATATACTTTTTTGATGTGTATAGTTCAATATATAAATAATCAAAATAACAAATTGGATTGCAACCAGAGTTTATTGGGCTATTTAACCTTAGTATGAGACATGTCTCATGATGAGACCATTTCATATAAGAATTTGTGAAACAAGAACACAAAATAGCAACCAAACGATTTGTTATGGTGACCATATACCTATTAAATGCAGCTAGTCGCTATAAAGATTGTCACAATATTAAAATGTTCGCCAGGTGGTCAGCATTGGCAAACTTTGGTAGATCGCCAACGGCGACCAAACAAGTCATTATTCAAAAAAATTACTGAAATAAGTAACACTCTAAAATCTAAAGGTTCAATCTTTATCCCTAAGAAACACCCAAGACCTTTGGTAAGGGTGTTCTATGCAACTAGTAAACAAACACTTCAAACAAGCAATGAAAAACAATAAGAAAGCAATAAATAAATGACACAATGATTTACGAGGTTCACCCAATGTGGGCTACGTCCTCCTTGTGGTGGTTAACTTGCTTGTATTATGTGAAAATATCAATGGAGTTCAAAGAACTCTTACAATGGAGAATAAACTTGGAGAAGAAGAAAAAGAGAGAAAGAGAGGGTTGTGTTTGGCTAGGGTTAAGAATAATCTATCTAGGAATATGTGTGTGGGGCTCCTATATATAGTATAAGCATTTTACAAATGATTAAGAAGGGCCCACATCAAAATGAATAGCCGCAACACATTATCGCTGAAGAAGAAACAGAAGCTGCCTGCTTCTTCGCTCGACCTGTCGAGCTAAACAGAGGGTAGGTCGAGTAGCAGCCTTAAGACAACATTTAGTTGCTGTTTTGCTTGAAAATTCATGTGGACCATCTCCATCATCACTATCCATCTTCGATATTGCACACCCATACACTCATCCACCATCATCAAACACCATTGAGGTGGACTCCAAGTCACACCAAAACTCCAACAATCTCCACCTTGACTTGAGTACACCAAGTCCACACACTTCCTCTAAGACACTTCATCTATCACATACCACAAACAACCGAACAAGACTAACACACCACATAAGTGCCCCTTAAGGGCCTCACCACAAGCAAGCTTCTAAACCAACCAAGTCCACACATAAAGTGAACTTGGTGGTGGGTAACGGCTTTGTCATCATGTCAGCCGGATTATCATGAGTGCTAATTTGTGCTAACCGCACTCTATCATGCTCAACTTCATCTCGGGTGAAATTATACTTGACGTCGATGTGCTTGGTTCTTCGATGGAAAGTATTTTGATTCCTTGCCATGTGGATAGCACTATCACTATCACAATGAACACATCTCCGGACACAACTCACCAACTAATCATTTCCACCACTTAGCCTCCTTGAAAGACTCGGCGATAGATATATACTCGGCTTCGGTAGTGGACATGGCAACAACATCTTGGAGTGACGATTGCCAACTCACCGTCGTTCCACCCAATGTGAAAACATTTCCCGAAGTAGATTTTCTTGCATCTAAATCACCTGCATAGTCGGAGTTGCAATACCCAATCAAACCACTTGTGTTTCTCCCAAATTTAAGACAAACATTTGAAGTACCCTTCAAATACCTCAACAACCACTTAAGCACTTCCCAATGGCCCTTACCTGGATCTAACATATATCGGCTCACCATACTAACCGCATGAGTGATGTCGGGTCTAGAGCATACATTGGCGTACATCACACAACCAACCGCGCAAGTGTATGGGATGTCTTCCATTTCTCTTTCTTCTTGTTTTGTTTGAGGACATAGCTTCTTGGATAGCTTGAAAGTAGAAGCTAGAGGTGTAGAGACACTTTTTGCATCACTCATGGAGAATCTCCTAAATACTCTCTATGTACCTTCTTTGACTAAGGTACAAGATGCCCTTTGCTCTATTCCTCAAAATCTTCATCCTAAGTATCTTCTTGGCTTCACCAAGATCTTTGATGTCAAATTCACTTGAAAGCAACGCCTTCAAGTTCTCCACCTCAAACAAGCTACTACATGCAACTAACATGTCATCAACATATAATATCAAATAAATGGTGATCCCACCATCAAGCTTCTTGAGATAGACGCAACTATCATATGAACTCCTAGTAAAGTTATATAAAATCATGAACGAGTCAAACTTCTTATACCATTGTCTAGGCGATTGTTTTAGCCCATACAATGACTTCTTCAAACGGCACACATGACCCTCTTTACCCTTAACTTCGAAACCTTCCGGTTGTCTCATATAGATCTCTTCCTCCAACTCTCCATGCAAGAAAGCGGTCTTTACATCCAATTGATGTAACTCAAGATCCCTCATAGCTACAATAGCTAACAATGTCCTAATAGACGAATGCTTTACAACCGGTAAGAAAACCTCATGAAAATCTACCCCTTCAACTTGAGTAAACCCCTTTGCAACAACTCTAGCCTTATACACCGGAGCACTAGTGCTTGTAGATCCCTCTTTCTTCTTGAATACCCATTTGCACCCTACAACTTTCTTGTTCCTAGGAGCTTCAACAATGACCCAAGTCTTGTTCTTTGCAAGAGACTTCATCTCTTACTTCATAGCAACTTGCCACTTCTTAGAGTCACTTGAGGACATAGCTTCCTGTAGGTATTAGGATCATTCACACTCTCCACCTCACTAGCAATGGTGAGAGTGTAAGCCACATAGTCACACTCCTCTATGTATCTCCTTTGAGGAATGATCCTCCTCCTAACTCTTTGAGTTGCCAAGGTTCCCTTTTCATGTGGAGCGTCATCATCCGTTTCTTCAATATTGGGAGGCTCCACCTCCTCTTGGGTGCCATTGGATGTACCTACATCATTGTTAGTAATAGTGTTCTCCACAAGAGGAGTCACCAAAGCATTTTCATCAAATACAACATCCCTAGAAGTAATAATCTTTTTAGACTTCTCACACCACACCTTATAGCCTTTTGCACCCAAACCATAGCCCATGAAAATACACTTCCTAGCTCTAGGTTCAAGCTTCCCCTCACTCACATGGATATAAGCCGGACAACCAAATACTCTAAGGTTAGAATAATCAACCGAAGAATTATACCATACCTCTTGTGGGGACTTAAAGTTCAAAGCGTTGTGTGAATAGCGGTTCACCAAGTACCATGCCGTAGACACGACCTCGGCCCAAAACCTCTTGCTCAACTTGGCTTGATTGATTATACTTCTAGCCCTCTCCAATAATGTCTTGCTCATCCTTTCGGCTACACCATTTTGTTGAGGTCTTCCAACACATGTTATATGCCTCACAATTCCCTCCTTGGTGCAATATTGAAGACACTTCTTATCCACAAATTCAAGACCATTGTATGTCTTCAATGTCTTGATGCTCCTCCCGGTTTTATTCTCAATCATTGTCTTCCAATCAACAAAGACATCAAACACATCATCCTTGTGCTTGACAAAATAGCACCAAACTTTAATTGAATAATCATCGATGAAAGTTAACAAGTAGCTGCACCCACCAAGCGAGGTCTTCCTAGAAGGCCCCCAAAGATCGGAATGGATATAATCAAGTATTCCCTTGCTGTTGCGGATAGCCGGTTTGAAGCTCACTCTTTTATGTTTCCCCTAAACACAATGCTCACAAAAGCCTAAGTTCCCAAGCTTCTTACCACCAAACAAGCCTTGCTTGCTCAACTCATGCATTCCCCTTTCACCCATATGACCTAACCTCAAGTGCCATAGTTTGGTCTCTTCATTGGTCATGATACTTGTGGAGACGTTGACGGAGCCTGAGATAAAAGAACCCTCTAGAGCATACAAACTCCCATTCATCTTCCCCTTCATCACTACTAGTGAACCCCTAACAACTCTCATCACTCCACCTTGACAAGTGATCCTACAACCATTTTTGTCTAAAGTGCCCAATGAAATTAGATTCTTCTTCAACCCCGAAACGTGCCAAACATCCGATAATGTTCTCACCTTACCATCAAACATCTTCATTTGCACACTCCCAACACCCACAACCTTGCACGTAGCATTGTTGCCCATGGTGACATTGCCTCCATCTACCTTCTCATAGGTAGTGAACGAGTCCTTGTTGGGTGTCATATGGAAAGAACACCCGAAGTCTAGAATCCACTCATTCTCACCCTTATACTCATGGGTAGCCACCAATACACCACCATCATCGCTATCATTAGCATAGCTAGCCTCGGCATTACTAGACCCATCCTTAAACCTCTCATCATCATTGGAATTCTTCTTTTTTCACTTCCAACAATTTTTCTTGATGTGACCTTTAAGCTTGCAATAGTTGCAAGTCTTATTCTTGTTGGAACTCCTAGACTTTGACCTACTCTTGCCCTTGCTACCACTACCATAAGTAGAACCCTTATCACTAGTTCTACCCCTCACATACAAACCATCATTTGAGGTGCTAAATGACTTGCTAGACAATTGGGTATCAATCAAATCCCTTTGGGTCAAAGCATTCTTAACATCATCACTACTCGAATTCTCCCTACCATAAAGCAAGGTCTTTCTAAAGTGCTTGTAAGAGGGTGGTAGGGAACACAATAAGTAAATAGGTTTGTCCTCATCATCAAGTTTCACATCAATATTTTGCAAGTCCATCATAATGGAATAAAATTCATCAAGATGAGGTTTAGGGGGTTTACCTTCCTCCAAACAAAGATCGTAGAGTCTACTCTTCAAGAGTACCCGGTTGGTCACACTCTTTTCCATATAAAGAGACTCCAACTTCTCCCATATCCCCTTAGAGGTGGTCCCCTTGACAACTTCTCTCAAAACTTCACTTGAGAGGCATAGTTGCATAGCCGATAGAGCCTTAGCATCTATTTCTTCCCATTTTGCTTCACTTACTCCAATAGATTTCTTAACTTCACCTTCAAGAGCTTTATGCACCCCATTACTAATGCGGTCGAGCCTTATTACACACCCATACACTCATTTAGTTGCTGTTTTGCTTGAGTATTCATGTGGACCATCTCCATCATCATCCATCTTCAATATTGCACACCCATACACTCATCCACCATCATCAAACACCATTAAGGTGGACTCCACGTCACACCAAAACTCCAACAATTACAAAATTTAATCATTCTAGCCTTACTAACCCAAGCTTGAAACCTTTTAACAAAATCTCATTTATGACACTTATTTTCCTTAAAAAAAACCTCCAATGCTACAATCAATTGTAAGAGTTGAGAATCAAACCTCAAACCTTCTACAATAAAAGACGAACACAATACTTTTACTACAAGGCCACAAGCTACTTAATGATTCTTCTTGCGAACTATATGCACGTAAAGACTTATGTTTTTATACTTCAGTCTTAATCGTATTGGTGTCACATTAAGCGTATTAGATACCACTGGTTTAATATTAGTCATATTATTAATAAAATATTTGTATTACTCTTGGTATGTATTAGTATAACATTAGTTGTATTAGCATATTATTAAATAATATTATGCATATTAATGATATATATGGAATTAAAATACTCTGTTCTTTGAATCGTAATAACAACCCAAGCAAAAATTATCCACAACTCTAGTTAATTTCAACATCATATGTGCTACTAATAATGCGTCTGAATCATTATTTATTCAAATGAAACTAGGGATGACAATTCAGTCCGAATCCGACCCTAGTCCGATTCGATTCGAGTAAAATAATCCAATGCGAGTCCGAGGAAAAAGTCCTCCGACTCCGACTCCGACTTTACGATCTGAGTTCGAGTTAGAGATAGACCGGAGTTGGACCTTATTAAAAATCCGAGACTCCGACTCGACTCCTACGCTGAAGGACATCCGACTTTGAATTTGACTTTTACACTAATATTTTGTTTTCTTTAAAACTCTAGACCTGACTGATTTAAGCGCTCTCTCAGACTAATTGTAATTTTCGATTTTGAAATACCATTTGATATTTTTATTTAGATTAATGAATCAAGATACGACAAATGAAATCAAAAGAAATAAAATACACCAAGTCAAAATACGAGAAAATTTTGTTAAATTGTATTAGTAGGTTTATTTCTCTTGTTAAAATTGAATTCAAATTAAAGTACATATTTTTTTTTTGTTAAATTGTATTTGAAAAAATATAGTATTTTGTTAATTTTGTATGCTTTAAAATCATTAGTACAATATCACAACGATACCATTTGATAATAATTCGACTCTGTATCCGACTCCATTGGAGGTCCGAGAGTCCGAGTCGGGGCAAACTTGGAGTATGCATAATCCGATTCCGAGTGGAGGTGGAGTGAAAATAGAAGTCCGACTATTATCCGGAGCAAAGTTGGAGTATGTATAATCCGAGCCGACTCCGACCCATTGTCATTCCTAAATGAACCACATCCAACTTTTACCCATCCAACATCAATTCAACAACACATTTAACATGGTAAGATAACATTTCAACAAAAAAAAAAAAACTATAAGAAAATAATGTAGTATGTATTACATTTCATCTCATTCAAACTCTTACCCAAATTAAGTATTTTTACTTTCATGACCCAAACACATTATCATCATATAAATATAAATAATAATAATAAATAAATAAATATTCTAATTCAGAAACATGTTTGACACGTGGCAGATGTAGAATGAAAGTTGAGAAATTTTAATTATTTGCTACGTGTCACTTTAAATCATACTCCCTCTAATTCTTTACAACCAATACTTAATAAGGGTAGAAACATCAAAATGGTGAATCAAACGAAAATTGATAAGAATTTAACGGAAAATACTACGACTGTTAATAAGGCATAAATAGTATGCTACCATGTGGAATAATCATAGTACAAAATTGCTACCATTTGCATTTCATGAAAGTTCGATGCTACCATGTGGAATTTTCTTTTTGTTATAACTAGTTGTGGGGCCGCGTGCTACGCACGCGGTCCCCCAAGTTACTCTATTAAAAATTTTATAATGCTTTTTTTTATATAATTTTATTAGCAATAATACAAATGTAATTATATTAGAATATCAATATATTGCAAAGGTGTGAATGATGCAAGTATTCAAGATGTATAACATCAAAACAAGGCATGAAAATGTATTGAAGGGCTTTATACACTTTTCTATTTTAAATATACACTTCTATGTCGACTGATGGTTGCTAGACATACGTTGTTGATGGGGTGTTGTGCTTGTTAAAGCCTGAATGCTACTCGTTGTGCAGCGTTGTTGTCGAGGCAGATGCTGCGTTGTTGTCAATTTATCAAGGCAAGTTCTGGTGTCAAAGGTGTAATGATGCCTGACGATAATTTGAATTAGCACTAAACCAGCTCAAAACTAATCATAAAAAACAACATTATTGTAGCAATTGTCTCCAAAAAAATCCTGTTTTATTTAAAACTTCACTTTAAATGAAATCAAAGTTACCATCAAGGACATACTCCTTTCCAAGTGATTCCATGACCAGCTGTTGCAAATACCGACTAAAAAGTAATAGACTGTCCTTGCGTGGAAGTACAATCATGTCCTGCACAAAAGAAAACAGAAAGGGAGATACAAAATCAACAATTTATACAATTGAATATGTCGCCAACTCTTCAAATCCCACATAAACCCACGAACAATAAATTTTACAATCATATTACAATATATTGCATGATTTATCCCTAAGTATATAAAGTGATACATACTCTTCTCTTTCTCCGATGTGGCACAACTCACACGTGGGTAACACATGTTCACTTCAACACAATAAGCCCGTAAAATCATAAAGGAAACATATCTAAACAACCATGAACAATCACTACTCACTATTAAGGAAATTCAGAGAGAAATCCATCACTAATCAAGCTTCATTATTTTTATACGATTACAATGCTACAGCCTAAAGTACAATTACACAAAAGAATTCCATTAGAAGAGATCAAGAACAAAACATAAATCCAATTACCACACAAAATCTGATAAATGGAATCAAATTAAATTGAAAACTGACAACACTACTAAACAAAAATTCTGCAAAAAAAAAAAAAAAAAAAAAACAAGTTCAAATTTTTTTTAATAATCAAAAAAAGTACACACTCTTTAAATTGAAACACGAAAGATTCAAACTTTGAAGAAATCAAGAACACCCAAATCATATTGAAATTCTTTCAAAAAAAAAAAATCATATTGAAACCCTTTTCAATTAAAACATAAATGATTCAAAATTTAGTAAAAAGAAAAACACCCAAATCATATTCAACCCATTTCAATCGAAACGTGAAAGATGAAACTTTGACAAAAAAAAATGAAAATTCCATATAAAAAAAGGGTTTTAGAGTTAATACTAACCTAGATAATTTAGAGTCAATTAGAAGGTTTTTCAAGTTTCAAGTTTCAACGAAGAAGATGATATTCTAGGGAGGAAGAGAGAGACAGAAGAAAGTATTTTGAGGAGTGTGAAAATGAGACAGAGAAGGAAGAAATGAGGCAAGGCAGCGAGAAACGCGGAAAAAAGTAAATGAACAGTGATTTTATTGTTCATTGGCAAAATGTGAATAGTATTCTTGCCTTAGAAATGTTTTATAGTTAGAGGATAAGATTATTTTGTTGATAAATTCATTGTACGGTCAAGTGATCAACAGATACCCATTATAAAGTAGCTTGAGGCCCATTATCCGACTCGATTAAGATGGGTTTAGTATTCGACCCGTAATTTATAATTTTTTTCCATTTTTAGATCTATTATTTAACACACAGGTCGGTGGATCTATGAATCAACGGGTTGGATCTTTTTGAGCCACCGATATTAAGTCGTCAGACAGTGAGATGGTATTCCTTGAACCAAAGGGCCAATCCGAATCCAACCTAAAATCAAAACTGAAAATGGGCTTGGATTGGATTAAGTCTGCTATAAAGTTTCAGTCTTTCCAGAATGTTGGTCTAACAAAACCATCATATACCTCTCCGTTAAACCCATTCTACAGGCTTGATCGACATTTTCAGGAGTCAATTAGATGACGACGACAATTTTTTAGGTAACTAATTTATCTTGCATTTCATATTTCAATTCGATTTTAATGATATTAAATTTGAGAATTGTTAGATCTTCTATCTGATTACTTAATTGGTGCAAATTGTTTTTGGATTCATTTAAACTATAACCCTAATTTTCTTGTTCCAATCCGAAAGTCCAAAAAATTATCATACGATCCTACACAACAACTAATTTGGGATGGAGGCTCTACATGCAATTGTTGCTGATATCTTGAGGATATGATGCTCAAAGGTGCTTTAACTGCAGTGCCGCATCATTGCCTACATATTAAGCAGTATACAAACTTAGCATAGTAAGTAGGTGATACGCTTTTTAGTGTTTGATGATCATTAGACATTTGAAGTAGTATTTGTTATTTATTCCGATGTCTTGTTAGGTATCTTGCTAATTCAAAGTATTTTACTTTAAAATCGGATACTTGCCTCTGTTCAAATACGTTGTGTGTTAAGGTTTTAGAGGTTTTTAAGCGAGAAGTTAAGGCTCCTTGTTTAACTTTATACTAGAACATCTTGGTGTTGTCAAGAGGCCTTTGAAATTGCAATGTCTTATTAATCTATGCACTTGGGTACTTTAATTTTTGTTCATTTGCTGATTACCAGTTTTCAAATAATTGGTGTATGTGATTGTCAAGGTTAATGTTGACTTCTCATAAGAATCAAGGAGTTACCGGAATTAGTGTATTGACCTCATGATGATGGCCCTCACATGGTTAAGTGCAATTCTAGTTGGAGCAGGGTGCCTTGCACTGGGGTACTACTTTGGTGCTCGTCATCCTGCTCATTTATTCATTTCATCTACAACATCGAAAGCTCAAGCTTCTAGTTCCAATATTGGAAGCAAAAAAAAGAACTCCCAAGAGGCTCTTGAGATTGAAAAGCTAGCTGATATTCTCGAAGATTTCAAAATGGTGCATTGATTTCTACTCTCTTTTGTAGTTAAAGATAGTTGCAACATTGGCTGTTTAAGCCTATGATTTATATGAAGTCATTTTAGTGATGAACTCATTTTCTTAAAGGTATTAGTAGTGAGGAATGACTTGAAGATGGGTAAAGGAAAGATTGCTGCCCAATGCAGGTATTGACCAAAAGTTTCTTATGTGATCATTTACTTTCTGAGGAATTTCTTCGTATTTTCTTTGGACAATTGTTCTTTAGCTTCTAAGTGCTTTGACAAATATTGTTATGAATGAAATCTATTTTATCCATTGTTGCTTTTCCTACACTGTTATTTAAAGTGACGTACTGAACTATTTTGTATTATTCTATATCTATTTGTCTCATGGTGGTTTAGGACAACTACCACCACAAGACTAGTTGGTTTCAGCTTTGAAAGGTGTTGGTTGCTAGCCACTGTAGTCCTTTAGAACCGCCTTTTTAGATGTTTGAGTTTTTCTTGTTTTCTAAGTCTTACATGTGTTTCAAACACTATAACTTATCCTTTTGAGTTATCTCTATTTGGCCCCTTATATTTTTAGCTGCTAACTGTTTTTGCTTTTGTGTTTCGATTTTCTGGTCAGTCATGCTACATTAGGGCTCTACAAAAAACTCCATAGCCGAGCACCAAAAGCATTGAATCGGTGAGTTACAATGTGAAGCTTTTTGCCGATTGAATTTCTCATTTACATTTATGCACTTTACTAAGTGTGCTTCGTTCTATGACAGGTGGGAGATGTGTGGGCAGGTTAAAGTAGTTGTCAAAATTGATAGCGAGGAAGAGATGTTGGCTTTGCAGGTGAGATGCTTCAGTTTATTTTAGTTAAGTTGTGAATTACATTAATCCTAGGGATCTAGTATTAGATCAGACGTAATCAATCAAGTGACATATTTTGAAGTTTCAAGAATAACCTTATCTTGTATGCAGTCTTCTGTATCACCCTTTTTCCGCACAGAATATGTCGTTAATGTGTTTGAATGTTTTTATAGTTTTTAACTCCAATATTCTACCCTTCAATAACAATGATAACGCTGGGTCTCCTTGATTTCTTTGAGCCCATATTCTTCTGCATTTCTGCGCACCTTTCGTTTTCTTTCTTCCTAGACTTTCGTCCTCTATCGCCATGTTCCTTTAGTTACTGTGAGAAGTTACTCATTAGAAGTCGTCTTATCATTTAATCGGACAATCAATCCACTAAGATTTTAATACTCTTGACAGCTTTGACAACAAGTCACAAATAGTGGCAATGGCAAAATTTTCTATTGCAACTTTTCTTGAAAATTAACATCTCTCTCATTGGATTGAAACTCCATCTTTAATCATGTGTTACTCTTCATAGTTTTTAATTAGCACCTAATGTGAATCCTTCTAGTCATAATAGATGAGAATGATGTTTGTGCAAAACAAGAAATCTTAGGAGTTGGACAATCATGCCCATGATCCTTCACATGTGATTTTTCTATTGGAGTTACTCTAAAATTTCATTATCTTTACCATAATTAATATCGTATACCAAATGGTCTGTGAATGGTGTTTTTAGTGTCCTTATTTTTTGTCCATATCCCAAGCCCTTTGTGTTCTGTGTTAGAGTAACTAATCAGTTTTCTTTTTTGCTGTTAACTTATCAGTTTTTTTTATTTATCACTTGTGAGTTTTTAGTTGGGTTCTATACTTTTTGGAGCAGCTGACTTTAAAGTAATGCTCTCCACATCATAATATTTGACGTTTGTTTCAAATTTATGATTTAGAGCCGAGGTGATAGAATCCATGCTTCTTTCAGTGACACTTTACATCCGTTACTGAAGTTCCTGTATCCTGTTGAATCTTTCGTTGCTGTGTCTGTGTGAAACTGATATTCTCTATCGTAAATTCCTATTAATGGTGGTACTTGAACATGGAAAATTCTATCTCAATTTTTTGTTTGCTTATGATTTTACATGAGTTTGAGAAGAGGGTTGAGTTGTCTGCTGATTCTCCATGTTATGTTTTTATCTAAGCATCATGTTAACTACCTTGAACTTATGATTTTACATGAGTTTGAGAAGAGCTAAATTAGGAAGTTTTACCTTCTCTAAGTCTCTATTTTTCTGAAGCCAAGCCTGTTTTTCCAGGGATTATGCTTTCTGTTGATTCTTTTTATCCCCATTGCTGCAATATAATAGAATCAAAGTTAAAAGTCTCATCTACTAGTACTAATATTTGTTTACCTAACTGTCTTTGCCTGCAAAGCATCTTTTAGGTGAACCTACTTATACAATGTTGCGTGAAATATTGATGTAGTTTGAATCCTCCTATCTTTTTTTTTCGTCATGTATTTCAAAAGGTGCTCTTCTTTGGAACCTTTGCTGTACGGTTTTGATTTATTACTCACTATATGCTTTGGCCAAGTACAGGGAAGGGCCAAGTCAATTCATGTACCCACGCATATTGTGATTGATGCTGGTAGAACTCAAATAGCACCAAGTAAGATAATGAATTATTTTATACCATTATAGATCTTGCATGTTAACTTAAGTTTCTATTTTGATGAAACTCCAAAGTTCATTATTGTTCTTAGCCACTTAGGTAGGTCTCTCTAAATAAATTTCTCAGTTTAACGAATTAATTGATCCGACCATCCAGACTAATGTAAATATGCATTTTTATCGTGCGTGTTAAAATTGTCATGTAGGTGATGTGAATGTATTTCTAGAAATGATTGTTCTAGTTTGGTTGGCTCTTTAATGTTCAGAGAAACATCTGTTTCTAGTATATGGAAATAATACGTATAAGAGTGATAATTAGTGTTGAGATATTAACTCGTGAGGCTAAGCATAAAACATTATCATGAGCTAATGGTTTCTAAATGCTGAGATGCGTAAATATGCGAGTTCACATTCAGGAGTAAAATCTAGTTGTTTATGAATTTAGGAGTTACGTACTTTACACATCACCAATTAATTTGAAATAATGACTTAGACATCTTTCGTCGTCTCTCATACTTTATGGGTGTAGCCTTCACAAATGTTCTGTTTTTCTCATATTCATAAATAAGTCTCTGGCTCCTTCACTGAAATCTTTTTTTTTATCCTGCAGATTCTCGGACAGTCATGGCAGTTCTAGGTATGTGTCACTCTGTGTGTCGTAACACTTGCACATGCTCATTGTCTTATATCAAACTTCATATTTCTATTGTAGGACCCGCTGACATGGTTGACGATGTAACTGGAGGACTGAAGCTTCTATAAGTGAATAGAAAGGGACACGGACCTTGTTATTTTGGCAAATGCAGGGACACGGACCTTGTTGTTGCAATTCCAAGGGGGCAGGGGGCAGGGGGCGGGGGGCATGGAATAGAAAGGCTGCTTTTCTGCAAATCAATCATTTAATCTTATCCCAAGTTTTACTAATTGGAGGCAGAACTTTTGATGTTTAATTGCTAATTGGATATCTTCCTGTTTGGTCCTACTGCTGGCTACTTAATTTGGTATTAGTATTGTTATGTTGATGATGTTTGCTTCTCTTATTTATTTTTGTCAATTGCTTGTCTTATAAATTTACGGGAAAGCTGATCAATTCCACATTGTAGTTCCTATTATTGTTCACCACTAGCTGTGATTTATTTTGGGACTATTATTAGTGAACTCAATTTGTTCAAGGTATGAGATTTATCTAAAAACCTGACATGGAATTTTTGATGAACAAAGTATCCACTCAAAGTGATGTGTTTAATGACACTCCAAGAAGAAAACCTTCAAGTTGTAGTGTTTCAAATGTTATATGACTATAAGTATTTATTGAAAAGTCAGTCATTTAACGAGTTGTTTAAGTTAGTGCTATGACTTATATTTAGGGATAATGGTTTATGAAAGGGTAATTAGGTAATTATAATATTAGGAGTGATTTGGATTTTGGGGAATAAGATAGCTTTAAGTGGTAGTTTTTTATAAGTAAGAGGAATTAAAAGCTAATTAGCATCATGAATATTGTTAAACACTTGATGGATGAGTTTTACTCATTTTAGGAGATCTCAAGCATCTCGAATTGATTGATTTATCTTTCGTTACTTTGTAATCGTTCTTTAATCATCAATCCAATAGCATAATTTCTCTTTTGTCATTTTATTCTTTAAGTTCTCAATTTTTTGTTTTAGTCCAAATTATCGGTTCATAACAAACAAAAAATTGATTTGGACCGATACAATGTTTGTTATAATGGAAGAGAAAAAAATAGTTATAGAATGATGATTAATAATAAAAATAGTAAAAGTTTGAAATGTTGAAAAAAATATATATATACTTCCTCCGTTCCAAAATAGTTGCTACATTTCGATTTTGTGCACTATTCATCGTTCAAGCTGATTTACATATTGCGGCTAATGTGTAAGTAAAAATATAGTCAAGTGGGATCTTGTTTGAATCGTCTAATCGCATACTTTCATAATATTAAATTTTTATAATTTTTAGATAAGTGTAGTTTAAGATATTATTAATCAAAATTGTGCATTGGATTGCGTAAAAAAGTGAAATGTAGCAAGTATTATGGAACGGAGGAAGTATATATATATATTGTTGATTATTTTATGAATTAAGTTGGTGATAAATAATGTTTGATGAATGTGTAAAAATTAAATGATGTAAGAGAAATAATTGAAAGTAAAAGAATGGCCTTGAAAAGACAGGAGAGAAAAAAAATATATTATAATATTAATTAGTAAGTTTTGAACATATGACTATTGATATGTTAAGTAAAACCAATACCAACTACTCTATCACAATTGTATGTTATTATAATGTAATTTTTTAATATAAGACCCTTTATGTTGGGAGGTCTTGTGCGGTTTGACACCCTGCACAGCCTCAAAACCATCCCTGGTATAGAGACCAACTCACTTGTTACAAGTATAGAGCGATTCTGGTTTGCAAGAAACATACACTAAAAACTGAACTTTTTTTATAAAATTAATTAATAAAATAATTGGGAAAACAGGAGCTCCCCCAAAATATTTGGAAAAATAAGCTTCTGGGCTGTTCGCAGTTAGTAACTGCGAACAGTTAGGTTTCTGGGGTACTAATGGGCTGAAGGCTGGGTTTTGGGTTTCAGACCTGTTCGCAGTTAGTAACTGCGAACAGGCCAAAATAATGAAACAAGGCTGTTCGCACTTAGTAACTGCGAACAGCCTTGTTTCATTATTTTGGCCTGTTCGCAGTTAGTAACTGCGAACAGACCTGCAGTATAAAAACAGGCAGTAACTTTTTTTCGAGGCATTCTTCATTTCCACAAACCCTAATTCATTTACATTCGCCATTTCTTCCGCATTCTTAGTCTACTTGTTCACATTGTTAACTTTGCTTTTTAAAGGTATGGATCTTTATTGAAATAATTTCCTTTTAGAGTTTTAATTTCTTCTAGTAATGTTGATTTTGTTTCTTGTTTTGCAAGGGTTGAACTTACGCATTTGAGGTAATTTTATAAACTTTTGAAAATTATGGATTGTCCTTTGATGTGTAGATGGAATGGTATGATTATTGAGAATAATAATGTAGTGATATATGAAGGTGGAAATTTAAGACTAATTGTTGCAAGAATTGATGTCTCTTTGTGAGTTTGTTGAGTTGTTGTATAAAGTGTGTGGGTTTGATAGACATATGGTAGAGTTAAGACTGAAAATGAAATACTCTACTAGCCAATCGACATCCACTGTGTTGCCACTTGATGATGAGTACTCAATGACTGCTTTGTGGGCTGTTGTTAGGAATTTAGGTTGTTCTAGTACGGAGATATATGTTGAACAAGTCCCTAAAAATGTCAGTGCAAATGTCCCTTCTTCGGTTCCATTCATGCAATCATTCACTGGAATGATGGAGCATTTATCTCAATTTGATCGCCCTCCTTCCCAAATGTTCACTCCTATGTCTCTAGCATCTGAGCCCACTAATAATGTTAGAACCGAATCAAGTTCTAGCCCGCAATATAATGACTCTATTCAACAATATGTGTACAATGAAGAAGATACTTATCTTGATAATGAGAGAGTAAGTAATGATGAAGGGCTTGACTTTGATGAGGGAGATTATGAACATGATGATTTGAGTGATGAGGGTGATTTTGATGAAGATGATATGAGTGATGAGGGAGAAGGGAATGAACGTGAACAACAGTTAGTGGTCGTTAATGCAGATGACAATGTACAATCTACACAGACCACATCATCTTCTGTACCTTTTTATGATCAATTAGAAGTGAATGTAGAAAGATTTGATTGGACTATGGGGGCTCAAAACTCATGTGCTCTTGAGGGCGATGAATTTGTTAAGGGTATGGAGTTCTCGAGTAAGAAATACTTGATTGAAGCGGTGAAGAGCTATTGCATCAAGGCTAATCAATCATATACTTGCCGAACGTCTAACAAGAGTGTGCTTGATTTAGTGTATCCTAATTCTTGTGGTTGGGCACTTCGTGCTCGCCAAAAGAATAGTGGTTGGACTATAGTGACTTATAAGGGTCCACATAGATCTACTTGTGTTAGCGACAACCATAGCTTGGGTGCACGCCATTTGAATCCAACTATCATTGGTCATTTTATCAAAGAATGTGTTCGGGTTGATCCAACTCTTAAGGTCAGTGTTATCATTGAGATGGTAAACACAACGTACCATCACAGGATTAGTTACTTTAAGGCATGGACTGGAAAGCAAGCTGCAATTGCAGAGATTTACGGTAGTTGGGAAGAGTCATATGAGCGTCTCCCACGTTACATGCAGGCTCTGAGAGATGCACATCCAGGTATGGCTGTTGAATGGGTATATAAATCACAAAGTCCTGGTGTCAATGTTTTCAAGAGGTTGTTCTGGGCATTTAAGCCTTGCATTGATGGTTTTGCATCTTGCCTTCCTGTACTGGTTATTGATGGTACACATTTGTATGGAAAGTACAAGGGAAAGCTACTTACTGCTATTGGCATTGATGGGAACAATCAACTTATGCCATTAGCATTTGCTCTTGTTGAGGAAGAGAATGTTGATAGCTGGTCATGGTTTATGGCATGTATTCGGCATCGGGTCACAAACAGAAAAGGTCTATGTGTTATATCTGATCGACACCCAGGAATTATAGCTGCCATGAATGATGTTGATAGTGGGTGGACCCCTCCAGATGCGTACCATCGCTTTTGCATTCGCCATGTTGCCTCAAATTTGAATACTCATATAAGGAATGTGGAGGTGAAGAAAGTATTTATTGCTACTGCTTTTCAACAAAAAAAAAAAGCTAGCAAAGGTCTAAGGCGCATTCGTCATATGAGTGAACAGGCTTTTGCATACATAAGTGAGATGGATATGGAGAAATGGTCAATAGCATTTGACGGGGGTCGCCGATATGGGTATGCTACCACGAACATGGCTGAGGTCTTCAACGGCGTCATGAAAGGTGCTAGATTCCTACCCGTTGCAGCTATTGTGGAACTTACATTTTACCGTGTGAACAAGTGGTTCGTGAAAAAAAGTGAAATAGCTAGGGAACGACTTGCTGCTAATCATCCGTACACTCCCTATGTGGAGAGAAAATTAGAAGCAAACAAGCGTAAGGCACGATATCACAGCGTAGAACCATTTGATATAACCAATGGCAAATACGAAGTGACAACCGGAAAAGGCGAACGAATGGAACGCAAAGGCGGGAAGCGTTACACTGTTAACTTTGCAAACCGCACTTGCACATGTAAGAAGATTCGGGTTTTCCACTACCCTTGTTCACATGTTTTAGCTGTATGTTCTGCATATAGCTTATCTGAAGACCCATTTGTCGATCGTCGTTTTCGCACGACAAGCTACATGCGCACCTATGAGCCACAATTCGAACCCGTGCTTGACTCTACTCAATGGAGGGAATACAATGGCCCTCGTCTGATTGCTGATACTAGTAGAGTTCGAACAAAGGGACGTCCACGGTCTAGAAGATTGCGTAACGAGATGGATGATCGTACGGATAAAGGTGTCAAATGTAGCTTATGCCATGGATTAGGACATAACAGGCGTAGTTGTACACAACGCCAACGTAGTTAATTTGTGTACTTTTATTGTCGAACAATTTTAAGTATTTTAATATAATTTTTATTGTTGATTTTAAGTATTTTAATATAATTTGTGTACTTTTATTGTTGAACAATTTTAAGTAATTACATTTGATGTATAACTAAGGGTGGAAATGAAGAATGCCTCGAAAAAAAGTTACTGCCTGTTTTTATACTGCAGGTCTGTTCGCAGTTACTAACTGCGAACAGGCCAAAATAATGAAACAAGGCTGTTCGCAGTTACTAAGTGCGAACAGCCTTGTTTCATTATTTTGGCCTGTTCGCAGTTACTAACTGCGAACAGGTCTGAAACCCAAAACCCAGCCTTCAGCCCATTAGTACCCCAGAAACCTACCTGTTCGCAGTTACTAACTGCGAACAGCCCAGAAGCTTATTTTTCCAAATATTTTGGGGGAGCTCCTGTTTTCCCAATTATTTTATTAATTAATCTTATAAAAAAAAGTTCCTAAAAACTACAAGAAAGGAATTTAAGTGTTACTATTATTGGTTGTTTGGTGGCTATACATAGATAATATTCGTTAGGGAGAGAGCTAATCAATAAGTATTTATGGTCCCTTTCATTAATGGTATTAGTTAGTGGTTGTTGTAATGATTGCAGTAATATGTATCATGTCATTAGCATGATAACGAAATGTTGATCATAAAAAAGAATTTTTTTTGTTCATACTTTTCCCTTTACCACCTAATACCACATATTCAAGTGGTAATGGATGGAATGAATTTTATGATTAAATTGACCTTGTTGAAGAAGAATAAGTATGATCATTAGATTTATCAAGAAATATTCTTACTTAATTAAACTAACATTTCTTTACCAGTCCCAACATTTAATATCGGTAATCAAATAGGTTGTACCGTTCAAAGATAACATCAATAACAATGAACACTATTATGCTTTTTATTGCTCAACTATATTATTTTGTTACATGATTAGTCTCCGTATCTGTTAATTTGCGTTATTTTTTAAGATTATGTTATACCTTTTTTTTGCACTATTTTTTCTATTTGAAACTAAACAGATATTTTATTCAGTTACATCCACACATATAAACTAATTTTCAATTTAATGTACAATATTTTATTTTCTTTTTTTTCAAATAGATATAAGTATATACATCAACAAAAAAATAGGGGGAATTTATAAAAGCTTAACCATGGTGTGATCCCAAGCTAAGAACCTGCTACAGAAGCCAGTGACCCATACAAAAAAAAACGCACACGCAACCCACCCCTTACAAATAACGCCAGATCCATATGCCATAGGTCCATGATATTATATCAGAACTTTTTTTTATTTTAAGCTTATTTTGTAAAATAATTAAAATAATAAGTGCCTTCTCAAACTATTTTGGAAAATAAGCTTCTCCTAATAAATCGCTACTTGAAGTAGCGTTTTATCCATTTTCTCCAAACCGCTACTTCATGTAGCGGTTTCACCATTATTTTTTTTCTAGTACTTGGAAAACAAAAAAATATAGCAGGTAAATCCGCTACTCCATTTAGCGATTTATTAGAAAACAAAAAAAAAATTATGTGGACAAAACCGTTACTCCAAGTAGCGGTTTACTATATACCTTAAAAAAATTCGATTATTCAGAATGATAAAACCGCTACTTCAAGTAGCGGTTTGCAAGGAGAAGCATATTTTCCAAAATAGTTTGGGGAGACCTATTATTCCAATTATTTTGGAAAATAAGCTAAAAAAAAGTTCCATATCATTTCTGTCCAATAGATCATAAGCTTTGCTTTACTTGTTCGTATTAATTTTTACCATGGTTTCGATTTCCTCCTCCCAAGATCTTGATTGTCATGATTCATGAATGATTGAAGAAATTGTGGACCCCTTCCCGTACTTGTTTAATAATAGATTAATTAATTAAACATATTAGACCAAATGATACACATACACAAATAGATTAATTAAACAAAGCAAGTAAAGAGATACATTTTTTTACGGGAAAATTACTTTTAAAACTTTCAATTATTTGCGATTTAAATATAAAACTTCCAATTTTAGGCTTATTTTAATTTTGAAGCACTATTACAATTTTATAATCTGTTTAACCGGTTACCATTTTGTTAAAATAGGAGGGTACGTAAAGGGTCGTGTAAGGTCAAAGGGGTGAGTGATTAAAAAATACAATTGGGTCCCACTACTTCTCTACTAAAACCAATTTATCCGGTTATAAATCATCTTAAACTTTAAATTTAAAATGGACCTAAATTTAAGAGTTTAAAATATTAATTAATTGTTTGGAGTTTTGTTTTTAATGAATTTTCCTTTCTAATATTGGTTGGTATTGGACTAATGTCAAAAATATTTCACATTCACGTTTATCATGTGGGTGGCCCACACGACGCACATAAAACAGTAAGAAATGGATCGTTGACCTATAAAATTCTTATCCCACATAGCAGGAATTGCTACTCTGTTTATGATTGGGTCAGCTTAACTAAAGATCTCATCACACACCATTCCAACTTTAAATAATGGGCGTTGGATCTCACCTCATAACCAAAGCTGTAATCATGATGATGATTATGATGATGATGGTGCAGAATAGTGATGAGTTAAGGTGTACACATCCATTACATGAGGCTGTGGATTGGATAAACTACCAAGGTGGTCCCTACATTGGACTTGTTTTGGCCTTTCCTGCTGAAGAAACTCCACTTATTGCTTCTGGGATTTTTGTGCCCAATTCAATTTACCCTGTCATTCAACTATCCGGTACTTTTTTCCATTTCTTTCATCTCCAATTTAATTTGTTTCTTATTTATATTTTCTACTAAATACTACTCCCTCCAATTCAGTTCAGTTGTCCCATTTCCTTATTGGGACAACTCACATCAATTGTCCCATTTCTATTTTGGTACATCTTTTTTTACCTAAATACCCTCACTTTTCCAATTCCCAATACCCCACTACCACCTTTACAATTAATTTAATCAAATTAAAACCCCACTTTTACAATTCCCAATACCCAACTACCACCTTTACAATTAATTTAATCAATTAAAATACCCAACTACCATCTTTACAATTATTTAATCAATTAAAATACCCAACTACCACTCACTCTTAATATCCGTGCCAATCCCAAATGGGACAACTGAACTGAATTGGAGGGAGTATCAACTAACTTTTTATATAGTTATTAGTTACTTACAATGCTACTACAAATTATATCAACGTTATCTTAATTATATTTGAAAACATTATTGGAAATAATGCGGATCTAGCCCGACAGCTAGAGATGGTCATGGGGCGGGTCTGGAGCGGGTCCAACCAGACCCAGACCCGGACCCGGACCCTTTTAATTTTTTGAGATCCAGACCCGGATCCGGACCCTAAGGGTCCAAAATTTTCAGACTCGGACCCGGACCCTCCGAATCTGATGGGTCTAGGGTCCTTAATGGGTCCTTAGTGGGTCTAAGATAAGTCTCTTTAATTTGTCAAATTTGAAACATTTGTAAGTCATGGTATTTTTCGTATATTTGTAAGAGAGTTTTTATCGTATTTTACAAATATTTAATACTAATGTAACATCTAAACTCGCATAACGTCACCAATATATGCTTAAATTTAATTATAAACACTAGTCGAGTCCATGAAATAAGGGTAATTGGGTTAACACTTAGCAAGTAGCATATATATTATTTATATATATTATGATTATATAAAAAGAAAATTAGTGTTGAAGGCATAATTCGTGCGTAGAAGACAAATAGAAATGGACAATTTAATATTTATTAGGGTCCAAGGGGAGGGTCCAGGGTCCGGATATTGGACCCGGACCCGGACCCGCCAAATATTTTTTAGATCCAGATCCGACCCGGATCCGATGGGTCTCAAAAAATAAGACCCAGACCCTTAAAAAAGGGGCGGGTCTGGGCGGATCCAACAGGGTACTGGACCCGTGACCATCCCTACCGACAGCCTAATACCCAACTATTGAATTAATTAGATTGTCATTTTCCTATGTTACTCAGGTTAAAGTATATAACATATTTTGGAATCTCAACCATTAGCTTAAGTTGGAGTGGAATCTTAACCATTCCTTAAATTAAACTGGAATATAACGCATCTAAACATTGAGCACCCCGAAAGACTCTCCTTTAAGGGGGCATGATAGAGTATATATATATAATGGGACCTCAATCATTAGCTTAAGATTTTGGTTAATTTAGTCCCTTGACAACTATAATATGTTATAACAAACTCGACTAATATCTTGCATCTTCAATATTATGGTGTTGATTGAGCTTACTTCTATTTTTAGGAACTCAACTGCTTTTTTTTACTCGATTAATATCTTGCATCTTCAATATTATGGTGTTGATTAAGCTTACTTAAGTAAATGTTTGAGCAGGAAGGAAATTCAACATTGGAAGAATAAAAGATGTAGATGTAATCTATGTCTTGACGGGAGAACAAACAGTTGAGTTCCTACTTCCTTCTATATATATCACACAAACACACACGCACAATTCTTACTTGAGACCGTCTATTGTAAAGATGGCTCTAAAAAGCCCAGTCCAATTCTAAATATATATTGTTACAACTCTAAATATAGATTTGGGCTGGACTTTTGAAAGTCGTGGTCTCTCAAGAAAGCACCCGTAAATATAATTACCCTCTTTAATTTTTTTGATCAATGAATTAATAGGTGCATATAAATGTATAAACTCAGGTAAATGCAGCTCTAACAGTACAACTTATGCTTCAAACCTTTGATATTAAGGGAATCGTACATTATGGCATTGCTGGTTGTACTAACACTTCAATGCATGTTGGCGATGTCGCTGTACCAAATCTATTTGCATTTACCTCTTCCTGGAAATGGCTGGTAAGACATCATGTATATTAAAAATATCAGTGTGTTATTTTGTTCTTTCATATTGTGCTAATTTTGTATTTGTTGTTGGTAACTAGGATTTTGGGTCATCAGCACAAACAGGCCAAAAAGAGATAAAAATAGGGTCCTACAATCTTCCACAAGCAGGAGAAAATTTACTAGAAAGAATAGAGTTCACCCCAGTTCAACTGTTTTCAGATGGGAAGGCAATGCAAGAGCTTTTTTGGTTTCAAGTTGATCCGTATTGGTACAGTCTCGCTACACAAATCCAGGTATACACTTATAACTCTCTGGGGAGTATACTAGTTTTCATCTGTGTACTGTCATACTTGTTATTAATAATATGGGTTAAAGAAACCAACTCAATAAAAAAACTTAAGCTGATGATTGAGAACGCATCACTACAAATAAATGCGAGAAAGGTGACGGCAACCCAGTCATCGCCAAGGGCGACGGCTGTCTCATCGCCTGCTAATTTCTGGAAAAAGGCAACGGCTGGGATTGGTCGCTAGCTTGTCACCCTGCTTTTTCACCGACTCTTTTTTGATCTTTTTGTTGGGCGACGACTGGGTTGGTCACCTGCTCATCGCTAGCTTTCCGTGTCTTGGGCGATGCATTGGCGTCCGTTTTTTTTCCCAGCCACATAAGTAGTGTACGCCCATTATCCCATAGCCAAGCCTAGTTTTCCATTTTAGTGATCAAAAAGCGAGGCCTTTCGCCCATTTATTTGTAGTACATGATATGTTATAAACTCTAACATAATGATTGTTGGTAGGATGTGAAGTTGCAACGTTGTGTGAACGAGACTGCTTGTTTGCCTCATGAGCCACAAGTAGTATTCGACCTTAGAGGCTCAACGGCCAATGTGTTTATGTCAAACTTAGCTTATGGAAAGTTCCTTCATCATGAATTCAACATTTCTACGGTAGATGAAGAGAGTGCTGCAGTCATACATGTTAGTTTTCTTTAAACCCAAACTTATGGTTACAGTACAGGAATGCATTAGCTAAAATGAGGGCTAGGCCTTTTGATGATAAAATGGTTTTATGCAGGTTTCGCTTACAAATGGAGTGCCATGTATTGTGTTTCGTGGTGTGTCGGATGTGGCTGGTGGAGAGAAACTTTCATTGGATGGTCTAAGTTCCTTGGCTGCTACCAATTCATTCAGAGTTGCTGCCAAATTTGTGGAACTCATAGGCTACACCAAACCTAATCTTTGACCATTGTTAAGTATATAATTGTCACTAGGGATTGATATGGGTCTTGGACAAAGGATTTAGACCCGATCCGACCCTAATTAAAGGGTTTGTATCTACCTATTTTTGATCATATGAATACGGGTAGGATCTAAATCCATGACCTTGAGGTTCGGGTCCGGGTCCGGGTCTATGTCCACACGTTTGAGACTAGACCTATGGACCCTTTTACATTTTTTTTCAAAATTATATATTAACTATATCATGTACATTTAATTGTTCGATTTAGAATATTGTTATATTTTGGAACATTACGCGATTTGGAACTTTGTCAGTCCATGAAATTTGAAATGTTGTAAATATCTACTCTTTAAAAGTTAAAAACCTTGATAAATATTTCTTTTTAAGAACTTGAATATTAGATAGCTTAATATATATATATATATATATAATATATATATATATATATATATATATATATATATATATATATATATATATATATATATATATATATATATATATATATATATATATATATATATATATATATATATATATACAGGGGCGGATCCAAGGCCTAGCAAGGCTGTCAATTGACAGCATTTAAATTATATTAAACAACTAATGTTATAGAGCAGTAAAAGAGGTTAGATGAGTTGGTAAAGTGTTGATAGCAATAACCTCAACAACCCATGTTCAAGTCCTGCTAGCAACATGCTTTTTTTTTGGAAACTTAAGCCCAGGACGTGATGTGTAATCTGTTACTTTTGCCTACATCCTCTTTCCCAATTTCTCATCATTGTTCTCTTATTTTTTTTTAAAAGAATCATTCTTCTCTTATATAATATGCTTGTTTTCAATTTTTATTTTATCGAATTTGTTTAAATTCTCTCAATCTTTTTTATAGATAATTATGTTGGGTAATTGTCTAAATACATTATAATAAGTTCAATTAGACATTTGCATTTTTTATTTTTGTTAAACTCTAAAATGGAAAGGAATTTATGGACAATCACCCATAAATTAAAAATTGTTAAAAGTAATTTTATTTTTATATAAAATGTTGACAGCATTTGATTTTTTTCTGGATCCGCACTGGTATATATATATAATATATATATATATTATCTATATACTCTATATTCTATATCTATATACTATAATACTAGTATATATATATATATATATTTATAAATATACTATATATATCTATATATATATATATATATATATTAATATATATACATATATATACATCTCTATACCTTATATACATATATATACATATATACATATATACATATATATTATATATATATATATATATATATATATATATATATATATATATATATATATATATATATATATATATATATATATATATATATATATATATATATATATATATATACTATAGACTTAGGATCAAATGAGAAGGGGTCTTAAAATGAGAAGGGTAAGAAGCAATTTCAGCCGTTTAGATGAAGATCAATGGTCAGGATGAGTTTACATCCTTGCACGCGGTTTATGATACTTTTACCCGGTTTTTTTTTTTGCATTTTATGTTATGATTTAAGGTTACTATGTTTTTAGAAATAGATACTATGTTATGAATAAGGGTTACTATGATTATGTATAGTTACTGTGTTCTCTCAATCTTAACAGAACATCATAACTTTTAACAATAAACATAGTAACCTTTAATCATAACATAGTATCATTTTCTAAAAACATAGTAACCTTAAATCATAACATAAAATGGAGAAAAAATCGACGAGAAAGATGACTTTCACCCGTTAGATTTTCATAAGATCAATGGCTATAAATCTTTCTCATCCTTCTCATTTTGAGACCCCTTCTCAATGGATCCCTCCCCTATATATATATATATATATATATATATATATATATATATATATATATATATATATATATATATATATATATATAGAGGTGCGAGCGGCCTTACTTGCATGTATTTTTTTATGTTTTTACTTACCAGCTAATCTCGATCGACCGGGCTTTAATTGTTCAAACTTGTTGTCTAAGCCCGTCTATTTTTCTAGTTGGGTGGGCCTGTTGTTGCGGGCAAGCCAACAACTAGCTCCAGTTCACTACTTTGCCCAAAGATTGTGCTGTTGTACACTTTGATAAACCTAACTAGTTGGCCACTTTTGAGAATAAGGACCATCAAACTCGCTTTGCACATGATACTACCATTCTTAATTAGGAGGGTGTTCTGCTTAGACTCTTTTGGCCTGCAAGTTCATGTAGACTCCTAGTGTTGGGTTGACTAAAAAAACCAAAAAAAGCATAGAAATTATTTCCCTTAACACATGGGAATTGACTCACCTACGCCCATGACCAAATTTTGTTACCTCTTCTTGGCGAATGGGATTTTCTACTCAATAGTAGTTTAAACCATTGATAGGGGAAATATATGCTTAATTATATTGAAGGTTTGTGACTTTATCTCTATATTTGGATAGAGAGAATTGAAGGTAAAGAAGGGAAGAGATTTGAAAGGATGTAGAATCTTTAGTTTGGATAACGAAAAGGGAAGGGAGGAAGTTGAAGGAGAAGGCTTTGAAGGGAAAACATAGACAAGTTTTACTAAGAATATAATATCTCCTACGGTGAAAAGATTTAGAAGGAAAGCACTCATTTCCTTCTTTTTCTCTTCCTTTCCTTCTTGTTTCCGAATGATAAGTGATCAGTGAAGTTCAAAATTCATAAAGGAACCGGTAGAGCTAGGTGAATGTGTGACATTGTCTACCCTTCTAGATTTATAGAAAAGATCTGGCATAGAGTAGCATCACAATTGGCATGACTATCTTTCGTTTGGGCTTTAGTAGAAACGTCACAATTGGTAAAAATTCTCGAGCAATAACCCAAGAACCCTAGACCCTCGACACTAACCTACAGGTTGATCCAAGGTGAACTATTATGAGTTATTACGGGTATATAATGAAGAGAATTCTATCTCCACATCCAAATTATTATGGGCAGATCTCTGGTCTTTGTCCACCTGCACTGCTGGTTTGATTGAGCTCACTCATGGCTAGACTGCCATAACCATATCAAATAACTATGAGTCATCATGAGAAAATTATGGCGTTAGGGTATCGAGATGATTTGATGCAGGTCAAAAACACGCAGTTACTCTTAAACATTCAACATTAGAGGATTTCTTAATAAGCAGCAAAGGTTAAAAGAAAAGGTTATGCAAATAGGCTATGCTCATTAAAATATGTTGATATGATTTGGTTTTCATGCAATTCAATCGCGCTGGCTATTGCGGGCAATCATAGGCGGATCCAGGATTCAAAAGCATGGGTAGCACCATTCAAAATCTCAACCTTAAACATCCATCAAGATGAAGCAAGGATGATCCTAACACTAACTTCAACAAGTGTTACCATATGTTCTGCTGTTCTTCCTTAGAATATCTGTGTATGTACTGATAACAAGAGTCCAACCTCATATTGTTTCTCCCTGATTCCCAAATTTTGCAAGAGGATAGTTTGAAACAAGCATAAAAGTCCTGTATTTGCAAAATTTAAAGTCATAGTCCCAAATCGTATTCCAAGAGGCCATTAGATTAAAAGAAATCAAGTGCTAGAGTACATTACTAATATGTAACCCATGAACTATCTCAGAGTGGTTTAATGGAAGTCAATCGACAATTCATAAATACCAATTCTTGAAAATTAAATCTTAATCAACCACAATTGTTTTATCAAAGCTAATTAAAACATATCATTAAAAGAAACCAACTTCATCAACTTTCTGCACAAATCCTGTTTATATACAACAGAAAAAGAATCAATTTCAAACATTCAAGTCATCCAAAAACATGAACAAACATCAACATAGGTGTATAATCATGGTCAAAGGACTGAAACTGATGGAATATATAGTAATAAAATATCATCACCGATTGTTGAACAGAAAACATGTATACTCAAAATGGAAAAATAAAGGTCTAGATACTCACAAACCAACCCGACCACCTTGATTCAAGTCCAACAATTATCAAAGGCGGCAGAGGTAATAGCTTGAGCGAATTCCTGAAAATTAATACAACCGTCACCATCTGTATCAGCTTCCTTAATCATACCAGTAAGTTCCTCAGCAGTCAAAGCATGGCCTAGCTTAGCCATCGAATGGGCGAGTTCGGCCGCAGTGATCACACCATTACCATCTCTATCAAACATCTTGAACAATTGCTTAAGTTGTTCTTCGCTGTAAGGACATTTTGCAGGGATAAGATCAGGGGAAACAAGAGAAATAAACTCTGAGAATTCAATCATTCCATTATTATTCTTATCTGCTGCTTGAATAAGGGTTTCTAGCTGATCTTCGCTAGGCTTTAACCCTAACGATCGTAATAATGATCCTAACTCTAATTGAGTTAATTTCCCATCGTTGTTTCGATCAAAGGTTCTGAATATTTCCCTTAATTCTGCGATTTGATCGTCTTCTAATTTAACTCCTTCTTTGTTATTACTCATGCCTCAATTAATTTCTCACAAAATCGATCAAATTGAAAAAATTTCTCACAATTGTTCTGAGATCAAAGAAAAGAGAATGATTAGATTTGTTTCGCGTGAAATTTGAGGTCGAAAGATTCAAGAAATTGACCTAGAAATTGCGGAAATGCCAAAAATATCGGATCAATTTGGGAAAAATATGGATCTGGAGAAAAACAAAAGTTGGGGAATGTTGAAGAAAGTGATTATTGGAATTTGTTGGTAAGTCAACCACAAAAGCTACTCAATTATTGATATCGATTAACAACCAAAAAGGCAATAATTTAGTAATTGGGAGTACAAGAGAATGATGAAAATAAAGAAAAAATTACATTAATTTGTTTGAATGAAAAAGAATTTAAGATTGATTGCAAGGAAGAAAGACAGAGTCAAACGGTAGGCAGTTTTCAAATACGGTTGGGAAGCCAATTTGTGTGTGTCCCGCTATTCACGTTTGAATGGATTATATAGAAGTATTATACTCCTATTAATTAATTTTGAGATTTTAGATTTTTCTTTAAAATTCTTCTAATTTTTCAATATTTTTCAAAATTTTTAATTGTAAATGTAAAAGCTAGTTTATTGAAAATATATTGGTCAATTGGTGAATATTGTTAAAATTAAAGTGTTGGAGGTAATTACAAATACAGCTGGTCTTGGCCGAGACCGTCTCACGCTGAGACGGCTCAGCCCAAGACAGCAAGAGGCGTGATATGGGGGGCATTTCTCTCAAATCAGTAACTTCCTCTTTTAAAACATAAACTTCCATTTTCAAAAATCAGTAACTTCCCACATTAAACACCAATCCGCGCCTAAATAGGAAATAATTATCAATCAATTTCTCTCAAATTTCATAGCAATCTCTGCAAATTTCTTCAAGCATGGCTGCAATGGAGGATTTAATGAAAATTGACTATATTAAAACTGACTATCTTAGGCTAAAAATTGTATATCTTAAGATGAGAATTGAATGATTTAAGAGGAGAACTGAGTACTTTAAGGGGACAACTGAATACTTTAACATGAAAATTGACTATATTAAAACTGACTATCTTAGGCTAAAAATTGAGCATTTTAAGATGAGAATTGATTGATTTAAGAGGAGAACCGAGTAATTTAAGGGAACAACTGAGGACTTTAACACGAAAATTGACTATATTAAAACTGACTATCTTAGGCTAAAAATTGTATATCTTAAGATGAGAATTGATTAACATAAGAGGAGAACTGAGTACTTCCAACTACGTTTTTATTTCATTGATGTTTCATATATGTATATCCAATTGCATTTCTATCTTAACACATTCAGATTCTATCTTAACACATTCAATTTCTATCTTAACACATTCAATTTCTATCTTATGTATATCTGAAATGTTAAGTTGTCCATTGCGTGATATTTTTATCTTAAATCATTCAATTTGTATCTTAACACATTCAATTTCTATCTTAAAACATTCAATTTTTTATCTTAGGTATATCTGAAATGTTAAGTTGTCCATTGCGTGATATTTCTATCTTAACACATTCAAATTCTATCTTAACACATTCAATTTCATGCTTAAAATGTGTAGTTGCACACATTCATTTAGTTTTTAGACTAAAGATAAAGAAAACAAAATTATTACCAGTAATGGAGGAAGATGAAGAAAAACAAATGAGAACGAAGCAATAATGATGGAAGAGGAAGAGTCAAGAACGTCAATGGAGCCGAAAATGGAGGTTGAAGAAAGTTTTGAATATGGAAAGTTAGAATGATTATGAAACTGAAGGTATATTGTGAATAAGGGAATTAAAATGGTTGCCAAAAATAAAACCCCAAAAAAAGGAAGTTGGAGGGAATGAAACTTGGCCGGGCGCGTGTCATGCACGCGTGTGTATTTGGGCCGCCAAAACTGGGCCGTCTCACCTTGAGACGGTCTCGGCCAAGTTTTTGTGTTACAAATAGGGGTGTGCAATGGGTCGGAGGCCAATCGGGCCTCCGGGCCCGACCCTTCAATTGATGGGCCTTCAACAGGTTGGGCCTTAAATGGGTCGGATTTTGAAGGTACAACTTTGACTATACACGGAGCGGGCTTAAAACGGGTTTTTGACGGGTCTTAAACGGGCCTTCTTATCTTTATTAAAATTAAAATGATGCTAGTGATTGAAGATTTGTGATTACCAGTATAAATTGGCTTCGTTTTTTAGTTATAACCGAAACTACAATTTTTATTGATGAAGTTTTGTTTTAGTTTTCAGAAGCCATTATGTATGTAACCTGTTTCTTCATTAGCATGGTTAATATTGCTAATTTTTTCTCATACTAATTTTAAGGTGGCAATTTGATGAACTTGAATGCTTTGACTATTGTGATTTCTATTTCTTGTTCTATGATTGTACTTAAGTTTAATGAACATCTGATTCTGATGAAGTAATGATATTAAATAATATGATTTTTTGCAAAATTTGTATGAAATTTGAAGATATAAGATAAATGGGTCGGTCGGGCGCGCTCGATGGGCCCAGCCCGTATAAAGCCCGTTTTCTATTTTGTAAGGTCCGGCCCGACCTAGCCCGTTTCTACTGGAATTCGACCCGACCCGACCCTTATCTGACCCATTGCACAGGCCTAATTACAAATGGATGAAGTATTTTTTTTTCTACATACCTCTCTTGCATTTGTAATGAGAATCATTATTGCATATTTAAGTTTAATTTTAAGTTGAAGTTAGACAGAAAAGCCTAAGTCAGAATAAGTCAACAAAAAGGCATTAACAACATAGCAATAAGGTTTAATCCATGACATATTGCTTATTACTAAGTTTAAGGCCTCGACATAGGCCTTATAATAAGCAAGAACCTTCTTTGTTTTCATGTTCTTAATAGAGGATCTTTCAGCCTCCAGTGTCGTTCCTGAGATTTGTTGGGTCCTAGGCAAATTATTTACTGGGGGCCCTCTTCACTCTCTCAACTCATACTTATTTCATTCTCATTTATAAACCCACTTTATTATGTCTATATATTACGTTACGAAATACAAGTTTTATGCCATTTTTAGACGTAAAACCAACAATTCTCATTCATTATTTTTACATTTAAATTTCTATCCACACATCTACCAAAAAACATCATATAAACAAAATTTCATGAAAAAGTAATTAGCACGTAAAATTATAACTGGAAATAAGGAGTCCATCACATCACAAGTATATATTTAATAAAAAAAAAACTCACCAATTTAAGGTCAATTGAACATATATAATTGATAAAAAATTTTGTGTTAAAACTAATAATCTATTGAAGGACATACTTTACTTCCATGCTAAAGCAAATATTAATGAGCTTAACAATTGAGATTGGGGCCATTATAAAGGTGAATGCTAAATTTTATTCCATATATTTTAATCGGTTAAAATCTTCTTCGTTTTACTTTGAAACACCCACATCAAACCAACACAAGTACAGTAAAAAAATACCCAATTACACTGTAGACAAAAAAGACACAAAATAAAAAAAGAGACATCTTCTCAAACATTCATCATTAAAAAGACAACTTGGAAGTTGAAAATGCAGCAAAGTGAAAAATATTTAAAGGAGAGAGAAACAAAGAAATTTAATATCTTGAGGACTATTCAGAAGAAAATGATGTTTAAGATTTGATTCTTATTTCAGCATTTTAAGTTGTTTCAAACCATTTAATCTACTCATCTTCCAAGTACATCTCAACTTGTCATTTCTCTCTTTTTTTTCTCCTTCTTCATTTTTCTTTAAAACACTGCTAATCTTATTTAAGAAAACTATTACAAAACGTTTATAGAATATCTTTTCACTATAATTATGGGAAGAATCGTTTAGTTTCCTATAATCTTTTTATTTTCTAAAATCATGTCTTTAGTTATTTCCTTCATCTTTCATGCCCATGTTATTCCCTCTTCATCAAACATGCTCATCAACCATCATTACTGATCATAACTCAAATTTTGGGGCCCCTTAAGGTGGTGGACGCTGGGCGGCGGCACCTCTCGCCTACCCCCAGGGCCGAGGCTGTCAGCCTCTAGCCTAAGAATTTTATTTTTGTAAAGTGATAGTACTATTTCAACTTATTCAAGCTCAATTGCTAAATTTTAATATGGGATTTATGTCCATCAACTTGGCACTTGAGACACAAAAGCTTTGCCTACCAATCACCAACATTTTACAACAGTCAAAAAATCAAAGACTCTCTTCATATTCCGCTGAACTTGGCAAGCCACTTTTATCCTTTTCGTAGTAAGGGTTTACTACTGTTGGATAAGGGTATCTTGGAACTAGATCTCAACAACTAGCCCTCCAATCTTAGCTTCCAAGACAAGGTATTTATTTTGCTTCCTAGCAAAAGAGCTCTTTTTTAGAGCCCGCCTAGTCTGAACCTAAAGGTCCAAACTAGCCTCCAAACAATTTGGATGCATTATCCTCAACCTCGGATTCATGTGTATGAGCCAAAAGGGTACATATCTCAGTCATCCTAACATGGCACAACTACAAAAGAATGGCAAGAAATGCTTTAGTGAATAGATCAAGTTAAAAGAAGGTTACGAAAAATCTATATACCTAGCCTAGCCAAAAATCATTGGACAGACTGAATCATTTCCAGTTTAGGAGAAGATGCATCAAGCTGAGGAAGTGTGATCTATACAGACTCAACTCTATGCCTTTGTGAGGAAGGCTCTTCAAAAACATGGTCGTTAACTAGACGCTCGCCTTTGTCTTGGTGTCTTGTAAAAAAAAAGAAAAAGAGAATGAAAGATAAATAAAAACAAGAATTATATTGAGGGTGGAATAACAAAGAGCCACAAGTCTAAAACTTGCCAAGAACTTCCACTTGAAAGCTAGAAGGTTGGTTCATGTTAGACAAGGCTTCCACTAGCTGTTTAGCTTAAGTTTCCCCTGTTCTAACCACCTACTCCATCAGAACCTAAATAGGCTACTACGAAGGAGTCTTCGCAAACAGTGGAATTCCCCGATATTAATTATATTAAGTCTTAGTTAGGTTCCGGTAGAATTGTTAATGTTCTTTAGAAGACTTAAGGTCAGTTGGTTAACTTAGTTTCTTATGTGGTGTATATTGTAATTGTATACTCGAGAATGTATTGAGAAATGACTTTGAGTTTTAGTTCAATTTCGAGGATGAAGTTCTTTTCAAATTGAGTATAAGGTAACATTTGATAAACTAATATTGGGGAATTTAAAATAAATATTAGAATTAGAACTATTTTGATTAGAGAAAAATTAGTTTGATAGATCAATTGTAGAATAAGTCAATGAAGAAGAGAATTGGGCCTAAGTATTCGACTAATATTAAAAGCTTCCATCTTCTATATTTATAATTTTTCCTTTCCTTTTATCATCATCATCATACCCAGTGTATCATGCTCATTTTTCCTTTCCTTTTATCATTTTGTATTATTAATTAACTAGTATTTCCTTTTATACGTCAATCATTAATCAAAATAATGCATAATTCAAAACTTATATATAGTATGATATTTAATTATTGCTTTCATTATAATTTTATTAAAGTAAAATATTAATTAAACGATGACACATAAGATATCCAATCACCAATAAATTTAATCCACATAAACAAATTGCTAAGAGATTACCGTTATCAGTTATTGATTCATCTTTATTAAATATTATGATATGATGAGTATATGATGGAAGCCACTGATGAAAGGGTAATAACAAGAAACGTATAGTTCCTATAGAGGTTGACGCTTCTACCTCGCTCCCCAACCTCTGAAAATGTGGTGGGCCCAACGAGATGGGCTCTTGGTTCATCATGAATAATGCAATCTTTTGGAACTATCGAGGACTTGGGAGTAGGGATGGTCATGGGGCGGGTCTGGAGCGGGTCCAACCAGACCCGGACCCGGACCCTTTTAATTTTTTGAGATTCAGACCTGGATCCGGACCCTAAGGGTCCAAAATTTTCAGATTCGGACCCAGACCCTCCGAATCTGATGGGTCTAGGGTCCTTAATGGGTCCTTAGTGGGTCTAAAGAAAATCTCTTTGATTTGTCAAATTTGAAACTTTTGTAAGTCATTATATTTTTCGTATATTTGTAACAGAGTTATTATTGTATTTTACAAATATTTAATACTAATTTAACATCTAAACTCACATAGCGTCAGCCATATACGCTTTAATTCTATTATAGACACTAGTTCGAGTCCATGAAATAAGGGTAGTAGGGTTAGCACTTAGCAAGTAGCATATATATTATTTTTATATATTATGATTATATGAAAAAAATAAGTGTTGGGGGCGGAATTCATACGTAGAATACAAATAAAAATGGACAATGTAATATTTATAAGGGTCCAAGGGGCGGGTCTAGGATCCGAATATTGGACCCGGACCCGAATCCGCCAATTATTTTTTAGATCAAGATCCGACCCGGATCCGAAGGGTCTCAAAAAAAAGACCCAGATACTTAAAAAAGGGACGGGTCTGGGGCGGGTCCAATAGGGTCCTAGACCCGTTCCCTACTTGGGAGTGCCTCTTCAGTAAATTCACTCCACTCTCTGGTGCGAAAATACTCCCCTGAGTTACTTTTTCTCAATGAAACAAAAAGTAATAGCTCTGAAATAAAGCTCTTGCAAAACAAACTGAATTATGACAAGAGTCTCTACATTGAAGCTCTTGGTAAAGCTGGAGGTCTAGCCCTTCTATGATTGGAAGATATTGATGTAAAAGTCAACGGGTCTGATGAACACTATATAGACATTACCGTCCGCGGTGAGGGTAGAAGAGAATGGAGGCATACTTGTGTGTATGGTTGGCCGAAAATGGTCAAAAACATAAAACATGGGAGATGATTAATCGTTTGGGTGCTGATACTGAGAATCCTTGGTTGGTTGGTGGTGACTTCAACGAAGTCCTTTTTGAAGCTGATAAACGAGGTGGTTTACCGTGTGATTCCAATAATCTCAGTGACTTTCGTGCTTGCCTTGATGTTAATGGTATGAGAGATATTGGTTCTTTGGGATACCCGTTTACTTGGAGTAATAAGAGAATTGAAGGTTTGATTGAGGAGAAGCTTGATAGGTTTGTGGCTACGAAGGATTGGTGTAATCTTTTTCCTATGGCTTTAGCGGAAAATATCACTTGGGATGGTTCCAGCCATAGCCCCATCATTATCTTTCTCAAAGGAAAACAAGAATATAGGAGATACCGAAGCAGGGAAGAGGGCAAATTATTCCGATTCAAGGCTCAATGGATGCACCATGAAAAATTTGATGAGAAGCTGAGCCAGTTTTGGATGCTTTAAAAAACAAATTTCAACAACCACTAGAGTTGCAAGATGAATGAATATGCTTCACATCATAAAAGATGGAATAAAGAGGAATACATGGGTACACAAAACAAAATGGGGTGGTTACTTAGAAGACTCAAGAAAGTTCGCCAAATGACGCCAACCCCGATTGTTCTTGAGGAATATAGAATTGTTGAAGAGGAGCTTAGACAGCTTGGCAATGTTGTAGGCTATTTGTTCTTAGGGATGGAGATCGAAATACGGCGTATTTTCATGCGAATGTGTCTAACAGACGAAGGAGAAATAGACTAAAATATCTAGAAGATGATAATGGGTTAAGGCACAAAGATCAAGAGGGAATGAAAAACGTGGTATACAACTACTTTTCTGATATATTTTCTTGCTCCAGACCCGAAATTACTCTCTTTCACATTGATTTCATTGAGAATAGAGTTACTGGTTCCACGCATAATCAACTCAGTTGTCCCTATGAAAAAGAATAAATCCTTATGGCTTTATCGGAGATGCACCCATGTAAGTAGGCTCGTTAAAAAAACTCGACCCGTTGATCTGTCGACCCGTGTTATAAATGGCGGGTCAATTTTTTAAAAAAAACTATAAGTCACGGGTCAGGTACCCGACCCGACTTATTCGGGTCGGGTCATGGGCCACAAATTATTTTTAATGGGTACCCGTTGACTCGTTATTAAGGTACAAGAAAGATGCTAATCGTTGTCATATTTGTCCAGTTTACTAATAGTTAATTACTTAATGTTATGATTAGTAATATTGTTCTAGCTAGGCTTAATGCTTGATTTTGCTATTCATTTTAATTGCAACACTACTGGGCAGTGGGCACTAGCTATGCTATGCTTATTAGTTGGACAATTGACCTTAATTGAAAAAAATTCCCCTACTACAACTTTAAATTATGAATTCATGAATGGTATTGAAAATTTTCCAACGAATACGAATACTTTGCTTTCTACTCAAATAATGGAAGTTGGATGAATGCATGTTGTACAGAAATCAATACAAAAGGAGATTACAACTACTACTCCAACAAGATGAAGATATTGTACTTAGCACCACAGATCTTGCTACTGACTACGCTTAATTGCTTATCTACTTACAAAATTCTCCTTATATAAAATGGGTTAATATTATGCTATAAATATAACCGGGTACCCGGTGTCCCGACCCGATTAATTCGGGTACCCAAAATCCGAGTAATCGGATAAACAGGCCGGGACATAGGCCGTAAAATTAGGTACCAGACTAACCAGGTACCCAGCTTTTCGGGTACCCGAAATGCCGGGTACCCGCTAATGAACACCCCTACATGTAAGTCCCCTGGCCCTGATGGTTTTCTATCTTTATTTTACAAAAAATATTGGGGTTTAGTGGGTGATAATATTTACAATGTGGTGCTTTCTTTCTTGAATGATGGTATTATGCCTGACGATATAAACTACACTCATGTTGCCTTCATTTCGAAGACTAAGAACCCTTCCAAGATGAAAGATCTTAGGTCGATTAGCTTGTGCAATGTTTCTTACAAGCTCATATCCAAAGTGCTTACTAATTTTCCCGAAGATTATTAACGAAAATGAGAGCGCCTTTGTTCCTAGAAGGTAAATCACTAATATCATCCTTATGTCATCAGGAATTTTCCATCACGTGAAACACAAACATGCAAAGAAAAAGGGCTTGATAGCTCTCAAATTAGACATGAGCAAAGCATATGATCGCATGGAGTAGGACTATTTTACCTGTGTGATGGTTAATATGGGCTTTTCGGCTATTTGGATTGATCGCATCATCAAATGTGTCTCTACTGTTACATACTCTTTTCTTGTTAATGGGGAACCCACATATGTTCTTACTCCGAAGCGAGCTTACAAGGAGACCATTTGTCTCCCTATCTCTTCCTTCTCGGGGCGGAGGGTCTAGGTGCTTGAATTAACAAGGCCCATGTAGATCCATCACTCGTAATGCTCCGAAAGTCTCCCACTTATTTTTTGCTGATGATAGTATGATTTTTGCTCGTGCTAATTTTAGGGAGGCAGCTGCTATTAGGGATATTTTGCATAATTTTGAGGCACAATCTAGCCAAATGGTGAACTTAGATAAAAGTGAGGTCTCCTATAGCAATTGTTTGGGTCATGATATTCGAAGCCAAGTGAGTGAAGTATTGGGGTTTAAAGAGGTTCAAAGTCATGACAAGTACTTGGGTCTTCCAACTCTATTCAAACGATCCAAAAGGATCTCTTTTACGGGAATTCGTGATCGCATATGGAAGAAGCTTCAGGGTTGGAAAGAAAAACTTCTTTCAAAAGCTGGAAAAAAGGTTTTGATCAAGGCGATGGCTCAATGTATTCCTACTTATACGATGAGTTGTTTCAAGTTACCGAGCTCTTTCTATGAGGATGTTGAGAAGATAATAAGGAAATTCTGGTGGGGGACGTCTAATTTAGATAGAGGGATCCCTTGGAAAGCTTGGAAGGATCTTTGTCGCCCAAAGTGTGAAGGTGGATTGGACTTTCGAGATCTAAACTCCTTCAATAGTGCTCTTTTTGCAAAACAGCTATAGCGTCTTCAAATTGGTGTTTAAACCTTTTGTAGTTGGTTAAAGCAACAACTTTAAAATTCCAACTTCAACTGGTTAAAACTCTACTTCAACAGGTCAAAAAACCAAATTTAATAGCTTAAAAGAACAACTTCAATTGGTTAAAGCACCAACCTAAATAAGTCAAAATAACAACTTAAGAAGGACAAATTAGGAGTGAAAATTCGATTTGCGATTTGGTTTTTTCACAAAACCAAATTAAACATAATTTATCTTGGTTTTTGATTTTTCAATCCAAATCGAACCAAATTGGGCCACAATCCAATTCAAACCAAACCAAATTAATTCGGTTTAGACTTTTTCAAACCAATCCAAATCATATTTTTCAACTAAAAACAAATTTAAATTGGAAATCAAATTAGATTACTAAGATTATAAAGCAAAAATGGAAATGACAAAATTAAATTAAGGTTTATTATTGGTAAAAGATTGCTTACGTCGTTTTTGTTAGTATTGCCAATTAAGATTTTCTATTTTCACGTCAAGTTGCACATTCATTCAACAAGTAGTTTAGCTCATTGTAAAAAGTGAGATTCTATTTTAATTCGGTTCATAATTGCGGTTTTCGATTTTTAGTAAGCTTAAACCTAATCCAAACAAAAATATGAAAATTCCAATCTAAAACCAAACCAATTTATAAAATTTCAAACCATATTTCTTATTCATTTTGGTTTGCGGTTTTTATCCTAATAACTTTCACCCCTAGGACAAATCGCCAATTGAAACATGTTTAAATACCAACTTCAATATGTTAATAACTTAACAATATAAAACACCACTCCAGATAGGTTAAAATACCAACTTCAATGGGTTAAAATACCAACCTTAATTTGTCAAAATACCAACTTTACAACTTAACATGTTAAAACACCGACTCCAAATAAATTAAATACCAACTTTAAAATGTTAATATACACCAAATCAAATAGGTTAAGAAATACATCTTAAAGCTTGTCTTCCATGGTATCTGATTTTCGTTCCTTAGTTTTGTTTCTTTGATTTCTGCTTTTGTTGTCGAAAGTTGTTGGGTTTTTTGGATTTTGATTAGAAATTGTTCATTTTAGGGTTTTGATGTGTTAATCTTATTGTTTCATTTAAACCTTCTTAGTTTTTTGGCTAATTGAACAGATAGCTCTTCGTCTTTCACAGTTCGAATTTTAGGGTTTTGATGTGTTAATCTTGTTGTTTTTATTTAGCCTTGCCAAAAGGTTAAGTTTTTCGAGTCATTTTGTCTTCATTTAATCGTTTAAAAAGTTACATGGCGTTTAATTCTGAAATCGTTATTGGGTTCTTTAAATTTTATCAAAAACTTTTCTGGGTTGGTAGATTTATACAAATTAGGTGCTTCTACTGTTTCTGCACCGTGTCTTTTTTGCTGCTCCTACTGCTGATTGTGCTTTCTGTTGGTTTAATCTTGGAGAAGTGATGCAAATCAGAGTTGCTGCACAGTGCACAGTGTTGCTCCTACTGCTGCACAGTGCACTGTGTTGCTCCTACTGTTGCACTTGATGTTGATGTTGCTTTATTTCTAATGTTGCTAATTTTGCTTGCGCATCTTCCTATTTTTCCTCCTATGCTACATGATGTACATGCTTATTGGAGTTGGTTGCTGATTGAGGGCTACCGCTCTCTGATAGTATGAGCTGATGGTGTTGACAATGTTTTTGATGCTACTGGTGCGATGAGCTGCGTATGGCTGTTGTCTGATGTTTACTAATCTGTTGTTAATGTCTACTGATTTTCTTGCTGATTGGAGCTGTTGTCTACTGATTTCTTGTTGAGATGCGCTGTGCAGTAATCTGTTGTTATTATTGCTGCTTGCTGATGGCTTAGTTGGTTGATCTAGAAGTAGTTGCTTGTGAGTTGTGACTATGTAAAGATTTCATGGAGCTTGTTCTCTGCTGCTCTGGTCTAGAATACTGGAAGAGAGAGGATGCTGCTCAAGTTATTGCTCTAGTTGAGTTGCTTCTCTCTTTTCTTTTTTTTTTGATACTTGGTTTATATAATTATAGGATTTCTCTTTAGCTGAGATGAAATTGTATGGTCATGTTTTGGAGGGGCTTATTGCAGACCCAACCTCTCTCAATGAAGTTGAAAACGTCAGAATCACATCTTCTGCTTCAAATACATAAAACAAAATATGCTTTGATATAATTTTCTATTTTCTATACATGTAGATATGTAATTGTATGCACAGATGCAGTATCATTATATTGTCACTCAATAATGTCCTCTCCCGACTTCTTTGTCGCTTGTAGTTGGTCTGGGAAGGGGTTGGACATGGAGGAGATGCTGGTGTGGGTCAATGGGATAGGTATGATTTACTTGTTTTTTAACCGTTTGTATTCTATTTTTGGTGCTTCTCTAATCATTGAAACAATATAGATGTCCTGTAAGAAATAACCTGTACACGAACCTTAAAATTACTAATATCACTGCCAACAGAACAGTGTTTCTAATGGAGATACAAGATCTTTTTAGTCTAGTCACTAATGCATAATATACTACTGTATCCCTTTGAATTAGTAACAGAGAAACTGAGTGTTTTTTTAGGAAAAAGGTGGATTTTTGGTAATGAATAAAAAGAGAGAATGAATTGTGTGATGAAACTAAAAGAATATTAAAATGTATTTATGAGATTAAAAGAAAATGGTAGGTCATTGTTCTAAAATAGAAATGATGCAAAATGAGTGGACGGACAAATATAGCAAATGATACTAATTCAATGGGTAGAACGTAGGGAGTATATAATGATGAATTACTATAAAGGCAAATTATTAAATTGTTTTTCAGTATTTATAAATTCAAATTGTTTTGTAAATTCCATATATTAAATATTTTTACATAGAACCAATGGACATTTTTCTGCTCCCCTACTTCTGGATGCTTAATTTTTTTGGGAGTTTACATCTTTTGAAAGCTAATTTTCATTATGGAAAAATACTTTTGGGTGAATAAATTTTTTTAGTCAAAGGTCTATGAGAATTAACAAATTGAATAAAGTATTGAATCTCATAATGAGGACCTTGATATTGGCTGTAGTGGTGATGACACTTGAAGAGCATCTCAAGATGCTGATTTGGAGGCTGGTTTGTGATCCTGCTGACATGATTGACCTCACTTAATGCTGGGCTGATGATTGTTCTTTTGGGATGCTTATGATTTTCTAGCTTACATTATTCTGATGTGCTTTGAGAAGTTTGGCTTATGAAGATATTGCTGAGTTGCTGGTGATTTGGGAATCATACTGTTGGTGTGCTACTTGGTGGTGGCCTTACAAGCTACTTCTTAATTTCCAAAGTAGCTTATCTTTTTCTTTTTTTTTTTTTTTTGCAATTTTAATGTAATAATAGTTTACTTTGTATAGAAGTTTTTAGCTGACTTTTTATGTCGGCTTTTCCGAGTTCTATGACTTGATGTATTTGTTTTTTTCTGGTGAATGAAAAAGTCTTTTATTTGTCAAAATAATAATAATAATAATAATAATAATAATAATAATAATAATAATAATAATAATAATAATTTACCGCCAAAATTATTTAAAATGTCAATTATACTCATTAGCCACGCTTATAATGTATGTGAAAACACATGCAAAGTAATTCACTATGAAATAATTTAGCCTCACTTATTAAGTTATGATAGTTTACAACACCTATAAGCGTGGCTATAGGTACTACCAGCCACTATTATAAGCGTGGCAATAAGTAATTTTAGTCACGCTTATTAAGCGTGCCTAAAATTTACCCACACAAGCACATACCTCGCTTTTTTAAGCGTGGCTAAATCCATCAGCCTCACATATAAGTGTGCCTAACTGCATATTTAAGTGTGGGTATCTGCAACATTTTTTGTAGTGGAAGTGCGCGTTTGTTAATTTTGTTTTTCTAATAATATATTGGGTCGACCCAAACGGACAATAGTTATTAGTTAAGAGCATTTTTTACCACTCTTGTAATTAATAAGGGTTCAATTTTCACCACCTACAAAGTAAAGATGAAATTTCACCTCCTTGCATGTAGGTGGTGAAAATTGAACTCTAATTCCAAAAACTATTTAGGTGGCGAAAATTTCATGGGGTGAAAATAGATAAAAACCAAAAACTCTCTAGCCTTTTCCAAGTCAAATACTAAAGAGAAAATTTCATGTGGTAACCCTGAGTTTTTTTTTACACGGTAGATAACTACTTTTTAAAATCTATATATGTGTTAATCTTAAGCTTCCAATTTTTTAATGTAGTAGACAATATGTTAAGTTTTTAATTGATTTAAGTACTCACTTCAACTGGATACTGAAATATGAGACAAATTAAGATGATTGTGACGTTTATTTTTGTTAAAAATCATTATCTTGAATAAAAATAGTGTAAAGTTAACAAAAATAATTCTCTTTAGTGTACGTGCAAAAAGTTGAAAGTAGAGTTGTTCATGGATGGACTACCTGCCAAGCTCGACCCACCTGAATCAAAAAGGGGCTTGCTTGGACTAAGTTTTTCGAAAAATAAATATTTAGACATGTAATACCGTCCCACGAAGATAAATGGACGGGTAACGAGACCGAAAAACACCTGCGGGTATGCCCGTCCACCTGCTTAGTTGAATACATTAAAAATTCCATTATTTTATTAATTTTCTATAGTTTACTCATCCACTTTCTACATTACTTGTTAAATAATAGTTGCCCAGCTTAGTTTAATACTCATATTACTACTCCAGTCTACTCATCTACTGTCTACATTACTCTGTAGTAAGATAATGATAATCGATGATCACATTGTTTTGGTTGGATCATCCAACATAATGTCTATATTTATGTAATTTGAGTATTTTGAGATTTTTTATTTAATTGGAATGTTTTGAATAATTTATCTATTATTTTAATTGTTATTAAGACTTATCTTGCAATTAATAGAAAAAATTACTAAGAATAATATAATCTTTTGCTTATTTCCCCTAAATAATATCTGTCTTTTAATTAACTTTAAATGATACCAACTAAAGGGGGTGTTTTCCTAAAATACCCCGAACATGTTCAAAATCACACTATAGTAGATTATATGACAAAAAAATTTGGCAAATTAGTTAATAAACTAAAGATGGCAATATTCTAAAAAAACAATCTCCATAAGTTGGTTTTATATATGGCCAATCAAAAGTTTTTATTATTGTAGGAAAATTAACGCAAGTTTGTATTTTTCACGGAAATTTTTCTTAAATTTTATTGTAATTCTAGTTTTTATATAAGAAATGCCCGATTACTCGCTTGTCCCACCTGCACAGAAAATGGGCAGGTAGCGACAAAAATTAATTTCGCAAACGTGGGTAGGTTATGAATATTTGAGCCCGTGGTAGACTATTATGGGATTTACCCGATCTGTTACCCAATCAAACCCGCGTATAGAGAGCTCTGGTTGAAAGCTCAAAATTACCACGTGGATTGGATAAATAGTTATCTTCTACGTGGAAAAGCCAAAACATTAAGGTTACCACGTCTGATTATTATGCTCCATAAATAGAGCTGGTTAATGGTAGCTTAGCCAATTGATTAGCAGGCTTGGGTATATTTAACTAGTAATTAAAACAAATCATTTGTAGGACTATTTATTTAAAAAAATAGGGATGGACATGGGGTGGGTTTGGAGAGGGTCCAACCAAATTCGGATCCGGATCATGTAAAGTTTTCGAGATCTAGATCCGCATCCAGACTCTAAGGGTCCAAAGTTTTTAGACCCGGACCCAAACCCTCCGAATTGATGGCTTTAGGGTCCTTAATGGATCTAAAAAAATTTCTTTGATTTGTCAAATTTGAACCATTTGTAAGTTATTATATTAGTCGTATATATGTAAGATTGTTATTATCATATTTTACAAATAGGGCTGAACAAAGTTTGGTCTAAACCGCAAACCAAACTGGACCAAACCGGAATTTCAATATTTGGTCTGTTCTATGGTTTAAATGGTCTGGTCTGTTTTATTTTCAAATTAAATTACGATTTACGGTCTGGTCTCGATTTTTTATTTTTCAGACCAGACCGGACCGCAAACCGTTCTATGGTCGAAAATCATAATTTTGTATTTAGAAAATTAAGTTGCTACCTAGATATTTTAAGATATAGTTATTTTTATATAGGAATATATACATGAATGATGTTAATACTATTAACTAATTACAAATTATTATATTTATTAATTGTAGGTGTGAAATATTTGTATAAATACATGTATTAATTTGGATAAAACTATAAAAATGAAAAACCGTAGACCACACCAGACCTGACCGGACCGTTGTAAAACGGTTTGGTCCGATCCAGTCTGGTGATTTAAATGGTCTAGTCCGGTCTGGTAAATTTCCAGACCGAAATTTCTGGTTTGGTCTGATTTTAGTGTCAAACCAAACCGGACCGTGTTCACCCCTATTTACAAATATTTAATATTAATTTAACATCTAAAGTTCTATAGCATCATCCATATACGCTTAAATTCTATTATAAACACTAGTTCAAGTCTATGAATTAAGGGTAAATGGGTTAGCACTTAGCAAGTAGCATATATATTTTTCAGCAGATCTTGGGTAAGACCGTCTTAGAAAAAGACGTGGGCCAATATGGAGCCCATCAGCTTTTTCCATTTCTCTGGACATTTTTCAATTTTACTCTTTTGTGTATTAATTTTGACCTTAAAGATATCAATTTCAACGTAAAATAGTACTTAAATATATCAATTAAAGAAAAATTTTCGATTTGAACCTATAAGTGATCAATTTTAACGTAAAGGTGACCAATTTCTACCTAATATAATTGACAATAAAAGTATTGAATTGTATGTTGTTATATAGTTCATTTATTTTGTTTATAATTGATATAGTTAACAACATAATATAAGCAAGAAAATGTCATAATTGGTGCATGTTTGGTAATAATTGACAATGATAAGTAATGAATTGTATGTTGTTATGTAGTTTATTTATTTTGTTTATAATTGATATAGTTAACATCATAACCGAAACAAAGATGAGGTCATAATTTATGCATGTTTGGTAATAATTGATATTGTTAAGTTTAATACATGCAGTTACATTGTGTTTTTTGTATTGAATTTTTTTTACTATTTTTTTTATATTTATGCTTTTAATATGTAAATTGATATTATTGATTGTGATATTGTTTTATTGACCATTCATTTGTTGGTTAAAATTCATCCACAAAATGATAAAATAATAATATTTTATTAACTTAGTTCTCAGAATTGTGAACATAACCATATTTAGGTAGAAATTGATCAGTTTAACGCCACAATTGATCAAATATAGGTTCAAATTGAAATTTTTACTTTAATTGATATATTCAAGTATTACTTTAGGTTGAAATTGAAATGTTTTAAGTTAAAATTGATACCTTTAAGGTCCAAATTGAATATTGCCCAGAAAATTAAAAAAACCAAAAAATTTGGAAATCTAGAGGCAAGGCGTGTGCGTGTAGTACACGCGCCTGCAATTGGGCCGGCTCAACGCTCATCTTATTCTATGACCGTCTTACGCAAGTTTTTGTGTATATTATTTGTATATATTATGATTATATGAAAAGAAAATAAGTGTCGGGGGCAGAATTCATACGTAGAAAACAAATAGAAATGGAAAATTTAATATATATTATTATCCTTGATTTTTTTTTTTTTATCGTATTCTTAATGCTACTTTCAATATCTAAATGTTTACATACATCATTCTTATGCCTATTGATAATATTTTAACAAATATATAATGAACCGACTCAATTAGAGATGGTCTCTTAAAGATATTGTCTCTCACAAGAATTTGTAACTTACTATTCTTAATAAATGGATCATTGGGGCTTAAGTACTGAAAAATTCAAAAAATAAGCAATGGGGAACAAAAATTTTCAAGAGTTGAGGTTTGAGTTATTCACGGTTACTAACAGCGAACAAAAAGGGCTGGTAAAAAAAAGTCAAGTCCTTTGTTCGTTGTTACTTACAACAAACAAAGACTCTGATTTTTTTACCAGGTTTATATAGTAACTGCGAACAAAAGAGACATGGTCAAACAAGGTCAAGCCTTTGGTCCATGTTAGTAACTACGAACAAAGGATTATTGACCCTATGTGACCAAGTAAATCCTTTGTTCGTTGTTACTGACAGCGAACAAAAAACTTGACTTTTTTTATCCTCCTTCATTGTTAGCTTTGGAAAAAAATGCTTATTTTGAAAAATATTTTAAAACATTGATTGTTATTTGACTTTTTTACATTATTATGCCTATTTAGCTCAAATTTTCAAGTACTAGACTACACTTATTAATGAGTCAATGTACTCTTTTTTTCTTTGGACAGAATGGGTCAATGTATACTTGATTGTGCTAGTCGGAGTTGAGGGTAATGATGTTACAATAATTATTATAACTTTGACTGCTGTTGATAGTTGGGCAATTAGCTCGTTGAATGCTTCCTAGTACAAGCCTACAAGGTAAAGAAAAGCTTTATTAAATGTTTTCATATGTAAACTATGCAAATTGGGAGCAATATTATTCTTATTAGGATCTCTGACTCTGTATAAAAATGCTACCACCATAGGCCACAGCACAACAAAAGGTTGCCATCAACCCACTCTAAATATATTTTACCTGCAACCCAACTCGAAGCACAGTGACCTATGAAGACGTATCAACTCAAAATCCTATTGAATGGAACAAAAGACAGTTGAAAGATGAAAGGGTTTAAGGTTCAACAGCAACCAACATAAATGATTTTAACTATCACTGCAGATAGGTTCCACAACTTGATAGTAGAAAGGGCGCAAAAAAACTGTCATAGGCAAACTATAGACATAAGCAAATTAGCTACTAGATCACTAATAATTCGGCATATCTCGTCCAGGCACATCTTGAGGCTGATAGGTTCCACCAGGCTGGCCTCCCACACCTGTCTGAGAACCAGGATTTCCCTGGCCTCTGTAGTTGGGAGGAGGTTGAGCAAATCCAGGATTGTTTTGTGCATAACCAGCATTATTATATGGTGCATTCGGTGCATACCCAGCATTTTGAGGCGGCATATTTGGTGCATGCCCAGCATTGGGATGTGGCATATTTGGTGCATAGCCAGCATTGTTGGGTGGCATGTTTTGTGCATATCTAGCATTGTTGGGTGGCATATTTTGCGCAAATCCAGCATTGTTGGGTGGCATGTTTTGTGCATAGCCAGCATTGTTGGGTGGCATGTTAGGTGGTGGGCCACCAGCATTTGGCGGACCTGGCCTGTAGGTTCCAGGACCTACCATATTGGTTGCTCCAGGATTCTGGTAGTTTGGACTCCCTCCTTGTCTTCTGTCAAAGTTCCTCGAACGATCAGCATTACGAGGTCTATCATTGCGTCTATTCCTCTCTTGTGCCTTTGCGTTGTTCCTGACCCATTCTTCATGATACTTGGGATCATATGGGACAGCTCGACCATCGATAAACGGTTCCCCTGTAAATCGTTACAAAAGGTCAAGAAAAAACTGCGATATTCCAGAGTCATACCTAAAACATTTTCATTTTATCCCTTTCTTCAAAAAGTGTAGGAGACTAGTGTTTCTGCTTGGAGGAAACTGGATGGAGTTTCTTTTTAAAATGGAAACAATAAAGAGATGGCATAAAACAACAATCATCAATGACAGCACAAGTACAACACAGAAGGCCAAATCTGAGTACTTAATAAAGGGTCTTAAGGTACTTCTTACTTTCCATCCAACTAAAAGAACACTACTACCAGTTGGAGAGAGGAAGTTTTAACAAGAAGCAATAATAAAATTCAAATAAATAATCAGCAGAAAAACAAGCACAAGGCATATAATACAGAAACTCAATGAAGACATCAATGGAAAGGATAGAATCTTAGATATGCATTAGCCCATTCTTACCTCCATAATCTTTGTTTTTAACATCCAAGTATGAGTCAGGGAGGACCCAACGAACATTTGGCAACTCTGTGAAGCGAACAAACCTTAATTATTAAATACTCATGAATAGAAAAGCTTTGACCATTAGACTTTAGGCAAAAAAAAAATGAAAAACCTTTAAGCTTGTAAGACAGCTCCTCAGACACCAGGGCTCCAAAAGCAAAGTAATGCCTAGTGGAAACAGAGTAAATTTTCATTCGTGCTTCTTCCTCACTGAACGATCACAATCCACCACAAAAGGAGTAAGAAACAAAGAAAGCAAGTTAGACATGCACCAAAGAGCAAGAAACGATGCAGTACAGCCATAAATAAAATGTGATTTTATCAGCCAAGAAAATATCTATAACAGAATGCAAGTTTCTTTATCCGGCAACAGCATAGTGCAAAAACAAGGACATATCGCATCGTATTGGCCATATCATAAAGAATTTCAAATATACCTAACCAATATTACCCGTATCGTAAATTTGGAAAGAGAAAAACCGTGTCTTAGGCCGTTTCAAGCGATATTTCATTGTTTAAGCCGAAATCCGGCGGCACGATAACCGCATCACCATGAGCCTCATGTCATCCACCCATGGTGAGTAAAGGCAATGGAAATAACAATTGTAATACCTAATTGGATCCAATCATGAACCCTGCTTCAGCTTATTCCCTACATCTCACGGTCAAAAACTTGTACATATAGTGTTCTCAAGTTTTAGGTTTGTAGATTGGAAAAGAGTAATGATAATAGCACTAAGTGGAAAGAACAATCTTGAATGTGTGGATGTTCCTTCCCTAGACCAAGCAACAATGCTATAGTGAATGTCTTGGATAGGGTAAACAACGTTATCATAGTTGGATAATCTCAGTGTGGAAAGATTCCATTGCTAAGAGCATTCTCTCCTACAAAATAAAGGATATCTAGACTGAACTGCAAGATGTATGGGCAAAGCTCTAGTGCACAATTGTTTTCTTTACAAGAGGAAATCAAACAATGTTGTGCAAACACCTAACATGTCTCTTAACATTTTTAACAAAATTAAGGTTAAAGACTTTTTAGGATGAATTGGATAAAAAAAAAAAAAAAAAAAAAAAAAAAACCATTTCCCACTTGTAACTGCTCAGCTTCTAAGTTCTACCACATGTGTTTGTAAAATTCCCAAAAAAAAAAAATCAAAATGCAACTGAATAATAAAGTCATTAGTGTCCATATTAAGCTTGACAAAAGAATATGGACAAGTTAAATCTAACATGCTCATGATGCAAGAATAACCCACTTCTGCACAAACATATGCATTCTTTGACAAGAGAAACATCTTGAACAAGTCTTTAATGCATGATATCCATCAATGAATATATGGCATGTAAGCCGGAAAAAAGGAAATTCTATGAGGAACAATTCAAGAAGTAATAATGATACAGACAAGAATTACAAACAATTTTTTTGTGATCATTCTAAGATAAGCGGGCACACTAAGTATAGGTGCTAGAAAGTCATTGGTTACCCATCCAACTTCAAAGGAAATACTAGAAAAAGATATGGGAAAGCTGCTAATGTTGCAACACACAGTCAGCGCCAAATTCACTCTTACTCAATAGAAACAGCTTCTTGATTTACATGGAAATCAGATTCCTAAACCCTTATACCTTAGCTACATCCAACTTGATACAAGTATAATAACGGAATTATAGAAAGCGCATCATTCAATCACATGTGATATGATTAGAACAAGTTTACTAGTTATAAGTTGATCGAAGAATTGGTTTATAAATAAAATTAGTTTAACAAAGGGAAGTTTGTGTCAAAAACTACCTACTAAAAACATTTCTTTTTTCAAAAAACTAACTACAACTTTTTTTTTCAAAGACTACCTATCAACGGTTACCGTTAAATATCCGTTAGTAAATCATATTTTAAACTTAAGAAAAACAAAATCAGAAATATTTTGCCTTTAAAAACATCACGTACAAATTTCCCTTTCCCCAAACTCAACATTTCTTAAATTAGGGTTTTGAAATTTCTTCCCCACATTTCCCTTTCCCTTTCCACTCAAATTAGGGTTTTGAAATTTCTTCCAATTGCACTTCTGCCATTCCAAACTGTAATGCATTAGTCAAATGGTCAACGGCATTATTGACATTTCACTATTATTAGTCTTTGTGTTTTGCTAGTTAGACTAGTTGTTATATTTGTAGTTGTCTTTTGGGGCTCAGGCTATATAAAGAGCCACCCTTGTAATCAAGATTGGCTTTTGAATATCGAATAATAAGAACGGCCCTTTGGAGTTATGTGGCAAGACTCGAATTGCCCACTAAAGTGTGTTTACCATCTAGTTCTGGTTCGGGCCTTGGTCGGTGTATTATACAAACTCACCATGATCCGTTGATTCCTTCCTCAGGTAAGTTCTTTTTAATTCGAATTCACTTACTTAAATTAGGGTTAAAAAGACAAATTTTAAAGCAACACGATTTTAATGGGGAAGGAGGAAGAAGATAAAGAAGAATGGGATTTATACAAAAAGTCACGTGATTTTCACAGTTTTTGACAAAAGAAAGCTTTTTCTAGTAGTTTCTAACAATTTTCCTTTTAACTAATTCTATCACACCATAAATTTTTTATTTTACCATTCTCTGTTCTTAATCCTCTTTGTATGATCTTAATCATATTTCAACAACTTAAAAGATATCTATCTTCTCCATCAAATAAAACAAGCTTGAACATACAATGCGATATATAATAACAAAATATATAGGTTCGCTACAGGAACCAAAACGAATCCCTAACTGCGATACACAGAAAAAAAAAATAGAGTTAGATATACCTTCCAACAACTTGTGCTAACGTTTTGATATAAGAATCGATAATTTCATCACGGGTGGCATTTTCAGGGGGATTATCTGTAACAACAAGCCAGTGCTCAAAATCACAGCCATCAAGTAAGATAGTTTCTTTTGGAGGACGATTGGACCAATTAGGGTTATTATCATTCAAAGAAGTCTGAGAATCTTGAGTTGAGAAAGCTCGGACAGAAGTAGAAGAGCGAAAGATGGCGACTGAGGAAGCGAGGGGACGAAGACGGATTAGAGAGAAAGACGACGGTTTAGCTGAAGAAGAGAGAGTACGAGATAAAAGGATTGATGCCAGAGATTGTTGGATGGGTTTGGTAGTGAAGAAAGTTCGAGATAGAGCTAGGATTTTTTGAGGAGTCGCCATTTTTGAGAAACCCTAATTCTGGATGTGATTTCTGAAGATAATACGATGGGGGTTTTAAGAGGGTTTTGAAAAATGAAATGTTCGGTTCGGTGGAGAATACAAGTCAAATTAAATATCGTCTTTTTTTTTGAGATTACAAATCAAAATATCTGGACAAAGGCTAACACTTTTTTTTCCTATAATCTTTAAAAAGCTCTAAAATTAATTTTTAATTAAAAAATCAATCACTATAATTACTGAATAAATTTATTTAATAATAATTAAATTAAAATAAAAATATATAAATTTTAAAAAAAGAAAATAATTTTTTAAAATCGAAAAATAAACCTAGTTACACGTTTTGTGTTAAAATTTAATACAAGATCACTTTTTTGGCCAAAACTTTTGATAGGAATCATACTATTGCGAAGTTTGCGGCATTAGAACCTAGACTTCAAGATCTTTTCAATGACCATAGTTTTAATGACGATAGTTTAAAATCATACTACTATATACCCAATTCCGATAATCGATAGAAAAATGACGATAGTTTAAAGTTAGCTTGTGCCGAAATTTGATATATGTTCAATCTTTTGGGCATTACTTTTTATACAAAAATTATTTTAATGCAAAGTTTGAAGCATTAGAAATTAAACTTGAAGAGCTTTCCAACGACATACTCTCACATTTTCGATTCCAACAAGCAAACGAGAAATGAAATCGTTTAACGTCTGTAGTGATTTTTAACACCAGTCGCGTGCGACCGAACCATGATATGCTCACGTAAACGCGTGACTCAACAGCGGTTTGGTCGCACGTTTTACGCGACCATAGCGTGGTCCAGTCACGCATTTTACGCGACCATAGGGAATTCCTAATCACATTGTTATTCACAAATGACGTCAAGTGAATATGTCCAGCTGACATAGTGTCACTACCCAACACAAAATTCCCATGTTTTCCATTGTACCTTGAAATAAACCATGAGGTTAAATAATGATTTAGCCTAGCCCTTAGTTTCCAAGAACATTCCTTCTTACACTTCAATGATAAAGAAGTTTGGTTAAAAGTCTCTGTTCTATACTCTACATTCCTACGAATATGATAAACTCTAACAGCTTCCAACAAAGCTTCCTTACTATCAAATATCATACTCTTTTCAAACTCCCCATCTTCGGTGTAGGTGGCATCACAAAGCCAAGCCCTCCAAGAGTTGTAATCTATTTCTAGGGTCTTGTCATTAGCTAGGGCATCCTCATCCACATCCACATCCACATCATCCTCTGAAGGATCATCAATAAACTTGGGACTTGAATAAGGGATTGATTACAACTCGGAAATAGATTACAAGTTTAGTGATTCACATAAAACCCTAATTTTCGTAAAAAAAAAAAAAAAAAAAAAAAAAAAAAAAAAATCAAAGAAATGTTTACCTTAGACTATTTCAAGTTTATGCTAGACCACTTTACTAGTGTTGGATTGGAAAAGGAAGGGTTTAGTTGAATGTTTAAAGGAGTTTTAATGGAGGAAAAGGAGAGAGGAATGGTCGACTGTGTTTTAATGTTTAGTTGAATTGGGGAAAATGAGGAAGGAAGGACGATATGTTGTTTTAAGCACGCATCTATTCGATGTTACTAACAGCGAACAAAGATTGAAAGTCAAAATAGTCAAAGTCTTTGTTTGTTGTCATTAATAGCGAACATACTCTTTGACTTTTTGACCTCCAGTCTTTGTTCGCTGTTATTAACAGCGAACAACCCCAAACCACAATTTTGAAAAAAAAAACTACTTATCTTGGAAATTACTTTGCGAATTTGGCTTTTGTCTAAATCTTATATTTTTTTTTGCTTACTTGTTCAAATTTTTTCTTTCAAAAACACGATCTTTCAAAAGGCTTATTTAAGAATTAGTGAATTCAAAATGGGCTGAGAGATTGAGGCGAGCTAAATGGAGCCATTTCATTTTAACTTATTATTTTTTACAAAGTCCAATTAAAACCGCCTTATTTATATGTAAGTCCAATCAAGCCCATTGTACATGCTTACTTTACTCACAAATGAAAGTCGGAAGCTTTGTCTAATACTAGCATCACAATTGTTACAGTGCCTTTTTAAGAGACATCTCTTAAAACCGACCCAAAATTTAAAAAACAAAAAAATAAACTTAAAAAAATACAAAAAGTGATAAACTCAAAATTGACATACCATAATCATCTACTACACAAACCTTAAAACTGTTACTTCACATACTATAAATACCTACTTCACATACTAAGCTTCTTAAACCCCGCCCTTCATTTGAAGCAAACAAATACTCCTACTCAATTTACTTTTTATTTGTTACCAACTACTCTTATTTCCATTACAATTTCTTCTTCTTCTTTCTTTTTTATTCTTGAATTTCTTACTCACACGTGCCAATGCTGAAATATGATGGATGATTCATGAATCATGATTGATGATTGATCAAATTCAAATAAATAAATAAATTAAAAAGAAGGTGGTGTGGTGTTACTGGTCCATGAACTGATCTTATGACATATGAAGATTTCTGCTGATGTTCTACTCCTGGATTTGTGCTTCTACATTGCTAGTTTTTAAGGAAAAGTGAGAGAGAGAGACACAGATGGCCACTTATTACCCTAGCTCAAGTGCTCAGCTTGATGTTATGTCAGCTCCTTATGTCAGGGACCAAAAGTTTCCATCATATTCCGAGTCGCATCTTCTTAATGGCATTATGATGATGTACCTTACATCTTCTTCTTCTTCACCTGGGTCTTTCTCTGAGGTTTCTCCTGGTTCCTCAATGAATCCCCTAAGTGGTGTTGAAATTCCAGCCATTAATGCCAGAAATGAGATGATGTTCATCCCACCTACAGCTACTGGTGATTCAATGTGTATTCAACCCATCAGCGGGCCTCTAAACTCGGTTGCTGGTGAAAATGTTGGAAACTCTATGCCGGGAGATCTTCAATTGACATCTAGGAGTCAAATGACTATGGTGGATGGTGAACAGAATTTGCAAGGATTGTCACTTAGCTTAAGTACTCAGATGTCAACTGTGGTTTCAACATCTCAATTTCAGTACCAATACTCCAACCCAGGACTTTCTTCTGTCCTAAGTCCTCATCTTCCCTTATCTGCTGAGAATAATGTTAGGCATATGGCCTGTAAAGTTGATGATGCTTCCACAAACAAGGATATGAGAAATTCTGATTATTTTCCTTATGAAATGCAAGGAGAGGGACACAATAGTATTAGGTTTGGAGCTCTGAATCATTCACAATACTCAATAAACCCAAAATCTGTTAATTGTAATACCTACTTCACATACTATAAATACCTACTTCACAAAATATAAACGCGTACATCAAGTGAATTTTTTTAATTTATTAACTCGCTTGTCGAGAGCTAACTCTTAGAGAGGCAATCACTCACAAGAATTTCTATACTAATATTAGTTTAGGAATAATTCTCAACTATAAGTCGATAATTAAAAGTCTAAACCAAAGAAATTAGATAAAAATAAGGAATATTTACTTAGAATAATCCAACCTATTCGTGATTTTCCTACAATAATCCCACCTATTGATTAACCATGAATAATCCTAACTTTAAGGGGTATTTGCCTAGCGTAAACTTGGGTAACTCGATGACTTGTTGTAGTAGTTGATTCACCATAAAAGTAAACTAAAAATTAATTTAAAATTAGAGAAAAATTTTAAAATTTTACATAAAAATGCTAAATAATAAAAAAAAATCTTTTAACATATTTTCGACATTTTATTTTAATTTATCTTTTTTTTTAAAAAAATAAATATAAATTCCTTTAGCAAGTCATTTGGACCCCAGATTTACACTAGAAAAATACCCCTTAAAATTGGGATTATCCGGAATTAATCAATAGGTGAGATAATTGTAGAAAAATCACAAATAAGTTGGATTAATCTAGGTAACTTTTCCTAAAAATAAATGACACATCAGCTATGTCTAGTCGGATCTTGTAAAATTACCCTTATAGGAAAGTAGAGATCATTCACACAGGAAACATAGTTATATAATATCTGTATTCTGTTGAATATGAAAATGAGGTATTCCAACAAACCTAAGTTTCAAAATCAACGAGATAAAAACGCAGAGTCACCCTCAGTCTAAGTTTTCTGCAAAGATGGCGTCGTAAGAAAATGAAGGAACAAATACAGTGGAAGCTAAGATCTTATAAATAGAGATATGCATATTTTTGTAGTTTGACAGTGACATAACCGAGAGTTACAATTACAAAACAACACTTGAGATCACTGTAAATCTCATATAGAAAAGGAAATTGAGGGCAAATCTATAGTTCTGTACATCTAAACCTGCTGAAAAAAACAGAGCAAATAAGTGGTTACGATACTATATGATCAACAACATGGCTCACTGGTGAAAACTGGCTCTTGGCGAACCAGAGTCGGAAACTTCAGAATATCCAGCAGCCAAGTTTCTTCCTCTCTCTTCCTCGGCCACCTTCTCCTTTGTTTTCTGACCCACGTCCTCAGCAGCCTTGGCAACTTTGCTAAAAGCACCGGTAACCCAAGAAGCTCCAGTCAAGATGTAGCGATTCTTCATTATGGCAGAACCAGCATTACTAACAGTTTGCTCAGCAGCAGTTAAAGCAGATTTTGTTTTCTCTGAGACTTGAAATTTCTGGTCAACTTCCTTCATCTTGTCATTCACCAATGTTGTGCCCATGCTAATCTTCTGGCTCAAACCAATCTTTTGGTCCAGAGATGCAACGGTAGCAGAGGCAGTCGAAGTGAATCGATGCTTGTCATCAAACGCCTTAGCTTTGTTTACTGCATCTTTTCCCAATACAAAGCCCTTGGCTAGCATAGTAGTAACGACATCCTCAGCCTTTTGCACAGGTCCAGCAGCAGTAACGCCGTCATCCTCAGTTGCCTAAATAAATAATAAATAAGTGTTACTTCCTCATTCTCAACAAAAGCTATACATCTCCCTGCATGCTTCCTACACAAATAATAAATCATACCACAGGTGATGCTGATACAGTAGCTGGTGGTTGGTAATCTGGTGCAAGAGCTATTGTCACTGATTGATCGACTATTGTTGCACCCTGAAGAAGTGTAGAGTAAAATAAAGTTATTTAGAAGGACTCTGTTAACTGACATAACTCTAAGAAAGAAAATATAGTAACACCAAGAACAAGAGAATATGCAAAGACATGGTGGCAGAAATGATGGCATAGTGACTCATACAGGGACTTAAGCTACCAGAACGTTATTTTTGTTCAGCAAATGCCCATCTCCTCTATAAAATAATTTTAGGGAGAGGCCAAGCACATAACAATTTAAAGGGTCATCATCAGCTGGTCTATTGACAGTGAAAAGGCAGCTGGGGACAGAAGGAAACTATAAAAATAATTTAGGGTGAGGCTAAGCACATAACAAATTAAAAAGGCATCATCATCGGGTCTATGACAGTGAAAAGACAGCAGGGAACAGAAGGAAAGGCTAAGTGAGAAGTGTGCTCTGATTTTCTTCCGAAATTCCCAATCGTGAAAATGTGAGCTAATAATTTAGTGGGTTTATACTCATGTCCTAGGAGAGTGCAAGCCTTTCAAAAGCTTTAATCCTATCTATCAATTGCAATATTTTAGATTACACTAATACATAGCCATTCACATTTTCTTTTTAATCATTTCATTCATACAGTTCTTGCTATCTTGATACTATTTTTGGCTACAAACTAATAATTTGGAGCGAAGACTAATAGACTGAATGATGACTTGTCGCCTAATGCATTAGTAAAACTCCATGTCTACTTAGTTATGTAGTTATGTCTTTAATTATTTAAATGAGTTATACTAGGACGATGCACCCAAGGACAAACTTTATGCACCAATATTAAGCACCAACTAGTTAATACTCAAATGTGACTCGAATACTAAGAAATTGTCATAAGTACAAATACTATATTCACAACAGAAATAACCTTGAATTCAGGTGCATCATCAAAACAAAGGAAAATATACATCAAACATGCTTAAAGATACACTAAACTAATTTGTGCAAAAAAATATTGATCTTTCAATAAGCAAGTAAGCAATACAATGAATATGCTGGCTACAAAGAGAGGGAGCAACTGAAAATAATATCTTCATTTTTTTACCTTATTGCTACTCCTTATTATTACTTTAATTTAAGATATTCTATTTTTCTTAATCAACGTAAATATTTTATACGGGAATATCATTTAGGGGGTGTTTGGTAGAAGGGAATGAGAATTGTGAGACTTAGAGGTGAGACTTAGGTTAGAGACTTTAAGTGAGACTTAAGATAAAATGTCTCATGTCTTTGTTTGGTAAAGGATGAGACTTGATTAAAAATTATGTCTTTTTATTCAAGTCCCATGTCCCAACCTCAAATACCACCTCCCCCAAGTACATTTTTCTTGGGGACTTTACCATCAAAAAGTACCATAAATTCCCATTCCCTCCTAATAAACAATGACATTTAAAGTCTCAATTAAAAATTCCCATTCCCTCCCCCCAAATCCCTTCTACCAAACACCCCCTTAGGAACAGAGAGAGTTAAATTTAAACACCACTGATCTTAGCGGAAAAAACAAAACTAGAAGGATTACATTTGGTCTCATGTATACTACATATGAAAGATCATGCAAAGACAAAACCCCCAAAAAAAACCAGAAGTGAACTTACAGAAAGAAGGACAGCAGTTTCTGCACCTTGAGCATCCTTAAATGTAACGTAAGCAGTTTGAGATCGCTCATTCTCACTATAATAGGAAAAAAAAAGTTCAAATTAATAATCTAAGAATATGATTGCATACATCAACACAGAAAGACCATGAACTGAAAGTGTTCAGGATACTAACAAGTGAAGAACAAGAAGGAAAAACACAACGGAAACAGAGCAACACCAATGAAGGCAATAAACACACACAACAAGATTTATGAGGTATCTTAGATACCTCCCCCTCAAACAAAGTTGCATATCATTAATCAATCAACATTATAATAATTATTTAACCCCTTCACACCAACAATCTCTCAAGTATAAAAATTCTACCTTTAGTAGAAACTCCCTCTAATACAATGAAGAAACTATGGTGGCTATCTCCCCTAGTTACCATTTATGTATTAATCTCCCTCTTATTTTCAAATGCTAGTTTAAACCTCCTTATATAGTCCACAACACATTAGAACAACCCTAGGACAAGTACAAGACATGTCCTCCAAATGTCACCTTCTTCATCAAATGTCACCTTCTTGGGTGACTTACAAGCATTATCAACTTTGTGGCCTAGACAACCACCACTAACTTGTAGCATGTACAGGTTTTTCTCACTCATTCTTCCTCTAATGAGCACCATGCTCCTGATCTCCCACTAATGACCTTTAAAGTCACACCACTAGTTTTGAAGGAGCGTCCCATATCCTCCAATTTACCTAGTGAAATGAGATTCCTCTTAAGCTTAGGATTAGAGGTGTTCAATGAGCCGGATACGTGCCGGACCGGGCTCAAACAAAAATGGGCCGGACCGGACCAGGCCTTGTAAAAATAAAAATGGAACGAAAAGGGGTCGGGCTTTAAAGCCCGACCCAATCCGGCCCGGCCCATTTTATAATTCACTTTTTTTTGAAGTGATTTTATAATTTTCTTTGATAATGATAATATTTGGAATCAAAATAAAAATACAAATTTCAATTTTCTTAAATTATAAACTCTTATACATTTTTTTTGAAATGATATGCTCTTATACATAGTGATATTATATCTATGCTAATTTATATACGTAGATAAAAAAAAATATTTAGAAGAATCCTTTTTTTTTTTGAAGGGTAGAAGAATCTTTTTAAATACAATGTTTAATGAGGTAAAAACAAACCCTTATGTTTAAATTTCAGACTTGTCAAGAGAATCCTTCTGCAATAAAAAATTATTAAGAAATAAAAAATTATAAAAAAAAGAATAAAATATTTTTTAGATCTAAGTACTTCTCTAAACAAATAATTATCTTCACAGTTTAATACTCTAAATACTAAAACAAATACTTCATATAATTAGAAATTTAAATCTGCCAAGGTAGCTTTTAGGAGTACAGTATATGATTTATAAAATTCAAAGCCCATATTAAATTTACAAAGGCCCGTTTTGAACTCATTTTAAGCCCTCTTACAACCCGGTCCATTTTAATAATAATAGAGCCCGTTTTCAGCCCGACCCATTCTCGACCCGACCCATTTTCGACCAGACCCTTATAAAGCCCTTCTAAAAACGGGCTGGATGAGGGCTTAAAATGGGGGCCCGGCCCATTGAACACCTCTACTTAGGAACATACCTCTCATCACTTGGCTTCTTCTTAACATCATCAAGTGTCATAATAAATTAACAGCTCTCCAATAACCTCTACTTTCACCTTCTCATCATTTGGAGAAGTGACAAGGTCTTCAAAAAAATTAAGCTTATAAAATTTCTCGTTTATCGCAACAAAAGTGAAATGAGCAGTCCGAGTCAATCACCCATTCTTTACCATGTACCATGAAAAAAAAAAAACGCGATCGTAGATGCGTTTAAGAAATGATTGCAGTGTTGCAAAAAAACGCAAATTGCGGCCGATGCGGTGTGATTTTTATTATGAACTTATAATTGTATTTTTGTCATTAAACTACTATTATTTTACAATAATATGCCTATAGCTATTTAAATACAATATTTGAGGTTCTTTTAGTAATTGATTAACTTATTAGTTATTAATTAATTATTTCGTTTATTAGCTAAAATTATGAGTAACTATAATTAGGAGATCGTAATAACTTAATGGGTATTAATGAAGTTTTGCAAACAAATATGTTGTAATGGTCAAATATCATTATATTAGTGAAATAATGGGCGTTACATGTTACGTAGCGACCAACGCGACATTTTGACTGTGAAATTTCACGCATCGTTATATAACAGGATTTAACGTTACTACAACGCTCAAAAAGATTACATAACGGGTGTTACGTAACGTAACGAGAGAGTTTTTATTCCATGTCATGAACCAAAAGTCCCATCAAAATCACCTTTATCATCACTAAAGCCTAAAGAGACATTTTTAGTATTCTCAACAACCTTCCTACCGCCATCCTTCGAGCTCCTTATCCTCTTCAGATCTCCCTTCATCTCCTTACACATCATTTGAATGTACCCCTTATTCTTATAATAGTAACACTCTTTGTTAATAAGGTCATTTCTCCCTTGAGATTTCCTCTCCTTTGAGACTTACGTCTCCCTTGGTAACCCTTCTCTTTGGTTCTTCCTCTATTAGAACCCTCCCCATGCAAACTCTCTCTAACACCGTTCTTCTCTTCCCTTTCACATATCACCATTAATCAATCATTCTCTTTGAAGTCTTAACGTTTCAAATGCTTAATCAAGAGTCTCTCCCAATGAGAAAAGTTTAAATTATATTATAGTTTTAGGAAGAGAGGCTAAAAGAAGGGTTTTTTTCCTTCATGAATTAATACAACTCCCATCTCAAGCAAAGTTTGTTGGTTCGAAGCATAAACTACTACAAGCTTCTCCAAAAACACACTGAGATTTGTCTCCTTCAAGTAGTTCTACTTGATTTCAAGAGCAACTGCAAGTCGGATAGTGCTCAACGCCTTCTTCTTCATGGCCACCCATTTTCCTTCCTTCACAAATGTTGGCTTGGTTCTTTCAAGTGCCTTCTTTATGCCTTGTTGAACAAACAAGTCATCAACGAAACTTTTCCACACCAAAAAGTTCATCTTTCCATCAAACAATAGAATATGAAACCTTGTTCCATCACCCATCTTGTTCCCTCACCAAATTCCCTACTCATTCACCAAAATACCCAGGAAACTCGGTAAATACTGATTCCAATAGAAATGAAAGCATTAAGCACTCTAACAAGTGAAGAACAAGGAAAACACAATAAAAACATAACAACACCAATGGAGACAATAAACACACACAATAAGATTTATAAGCTATCTTAGATACCTCTCCCTCAAAAAAAGTTAAATATCATTAATCAACCAATTGAAAACCTCAAGATCAATCTCAAGCACAAAATTTTTACTTATAGTAGAAACTCTCTTTAAAACAATGAAGAAACTCTAAAGGCTATCTACCATAGTTACCTTCTATGTATTAGCCTCTCTTTTATCGTTCTAATGTTGATTTAGGCCTCGTTATATAGCCCAAAAACATATTAGAACAACCCTAGGACAAGTACAAGACTTGCCCTCCAAGCATAGATCAAAACACACTAGGGTGCTCAGACGATTATTATATGTGCTCGAATGAGCACCACATCAATAGCGTTCACTGATTTCTTGATTGCTTGTGCCTTGTTCAAGGCACCTTGCTTCATTCACTTTGCCTCATTCAAGGCATGAACCAATGCCTTCAAAGAATCTCTTGCCTTGTTCATGGCACTCCATTTCCACCACCTTGATCGCCTCATGGAGTGTTCTAAACCTCAACCCCTCACGCCCCATTGCATGTCCATTGTCCAACACTATTCTCTAGTGCGCAACCCATGGAGTAGGCAATGAGATGATCAAAGTCATCTCCTACACTAGGAGATTTGTGACTTGGCACGACTGAGCAATATATCATACATGATCTAATTAATTATTAAAATTGAAAACATCCAAAATCTTATTTCTAAATCAACCAAATTAAAGACAACAAAGATAACCAACCTTTGCAATTCAATATGTTCAATCTCGCCAGAGAATGAGAAGAACTCTTTTATGTCCTGCTCAGATGCTCCAAGAGAGACATTGCATACTTTCACACTTTTTATCTGAAAAAAAAAACATCCATTTCAACCCAAAAAAAATACATTTATTCAACAAATGACTAGCATATTAACGTTTCTGACCATTAAGACATTCAAATAAATCTGATCCAGCAACAAGAAAACATGAAATACCTCAATTTCAAAAATTGACATTTCTTTTATTGAATCAAACTACAAATCGCTAAAGAAAGATAGCTAAAAACATTGGGTATTATCATTAGTCGCACCAAACAAACCCTGACACGAGAAATTCAATAACGAAATTACCAATTGTAAACTTACTTAGACAGCAGAAATTAGGAGAAGATATGATAAATCAACAAAATAAACTAGTAGAAAATAACAATAATATGAATCTACGATCAAGCCAACCACAAAATTAAAGTGATTCAACAGAATGATCACAAAATGAAACAATAAAAACACACAACAGAAAAAAATGTTTAGATCATTTAAAAGGAGAGTAGTCGAAAAACTCACCGACATAGTAAAGATGAAATATTGCAATAGCGATCAAATGAATAGAAAAGAGGGAAAGGGAAAGGGAAATGAAGATGATTGACTTAGGTTTAGCGTAAGAAATGCGAATGACGAGAAGTTGTGTAAGCAAAAAACAAATCTTGCCTGGGAGATTGTTTTTCCAACTAGCTAGACAGCCGGTCATCAAATTTTGTGTGCGTTGGCATCACGTTTTTCTTCCACTAATACGCATTAAATTATAACTATATATATTATTAAGGAAAAATTACCCAGAATAATACGACCTTTGACTGATTTTCCAAGAATAATACGAACTTTCAATTAACCACCTATAATACGAACTTTGACATGCATTTTCCGCTGGCATACATGACCTATTTATAACCGGTAGTACAAGTCTTTTTTCGACCGTTGCTCAAAAGGTTTCATCTCGTATTATTGGTGGTTAATTGAAAGTTCGTACTACTGGTTGAAACTTACTGAGCAACGGTCAAAAAAAGACTTGTACTACCGGTTAAAAATAGGTCATGTATGCCAGCGGAAAATGCATGTCAAAGTTCGTATTATTGGTGGTTAATTGAAAGTTCGTATTATTCTTGGAAAATCAGTGAAAGGTCGTATTATTCTGGGTAATTTTTCCTATTATTAATTTATGTTTCAAACTACTTGGAATATTAGAAATATTGTGCGCTATTTATAGAACTATGTTAAGAGGTAGGGAGAATATAAGGAGAAAAATAGTATAGAGAATTGATAAACTTGTATACGTTTCTTATTCAGTGTAGGAGTTAATGCAGTACCTTGCACATATATATAGTGCAAGATACAGGTAAAATACATAAAATGTTACTGTAGGGGGATAGCGTTACACCCCCCAATGCATTCACTATTGAGTTGTCTAATCAATTTCAAGCATTACGTAGATATTATAATTTCATTAAGGAACAATCCCCAACAACAGCCTTGTAATTTACTTGTTTTCATTTAAACAGCCTCCAACTTCGTTTATCCTCAACAACAGCCACCAAAGTACCAAAAGTGACATCAAAACAGCCAAGTTGCCCAAATGACCGGTTGTTAGCCTATTCTTACCTTTGACCAAAGCTAATGACCGTTGACCAAAAATAAAATTAAAAAAAAAAAATCACTTCCTTCATCCCTTACCTTTCACCATTCACTCTTCTTCCTCCGTTTCTTTATCCTCTTCCACTCTCCATACCTTTCTTCAAATACCCTTCATCCTTACCTTTTCTTACCTTTCACCATTCACAACTCTTCATTCCAGACCACATTGATAAATTAGAGCATTTTTAATGCTCATATTCTTCAAATCTTCTGCAATAATCACAACTTCTCCTGTATTCCTTTCACTTTTGCTGAAATTAATCTTAAATTTAAACTACCCAGATCCAAATAATCCTAAACCCACCTCAAAAAAGGTGATATTTTTCCAAAATTCAGTTTAAAAAATTTAAACTTTTTAGGCTTCTTAAAAATTATAAACCCAGAAACCCATAAAAAGACAACATTTTTGCACAAGCCCAAAAACTATAAAATTACTTGAGTTGAATTTTGATTGTTTCTAGGGTTTTGGGTAGTCTTAGTAATTGAAGAAATTGGAGGGTTTAGTTCTTGTTCAAGATATGGGTCCTCAAAAATTCCATCTTCAAAAACAAGGCAATCTCCAATTACTTGTTCTTCTTCTTCATATTCTTCATGATTTAAACTTGAGGGTGTAAATGGGAAATTTTGGGAATTGGAAGAAAAGGCAAAACAAAGAATTGGGGAAGATAAAGAACTAAACTTTTTTGAAGGGTATTTGAAGAAAGGTATGGAGAGTGGAAGAGGATAAAGAAATGGAGGAAGAAGAGTGAATGGTGAAAGGTAAGGGATGAAGGAAGTGAATTTTTTTTTTTTTTTTAATTTTATTTTTGGTCAACTGTCATTAGCTTTGGTCAAAGGTAAGAATAGGCTAACAACCGGTCATTTGGGCAACTTGGCTGTTTCGATGTCACTTTTGGTACTTTGGTGGCTGTTGTTGAGGATAAACGAAGTTGGAGGCTGTTTAAATGAAAACGAGTAAATTACAAGGCTGTTGTTGGGGATTGTTCCTTTTATTAAATACATTTATAGCCCTAAATCTACCTCGTTAAAAACCTTCATCGGGAAAAACCCATTGGGATAAAAAACTGATCAAAGGGAAAAAAGAGTACAGTGGGCATATTTCTCCCCCTGAAACTAACATATATCTTTAAATCGGCACATTCCAATCTTGCGTACCAAATACTCGAATTGACTTGTTGGAAGTGACTTTGTGAATAAATTAGCGAGGTTTTCACAGGATTGAATTTCTTGGACTTTTATCTTTTTATCTCTCTGGAGATCATGTGCGAAGAATAATTTGGGTGACAAGTGTTTTGTTCTATCTCCCCTGATATATCCTTCTCTGACTTGGTTGATACATGCATCATTATCTTCATAGATTATAGTCGGTGCAGTAGTTGTATCGTTTAAACCACAATCTTCTTGGAGTTGACCGATCATGGATCTCAACCATACATACTCTCGAATGGCTTCATATAAAGCTATGAGTTCTGCATGATTTGAGGATGTAGCCGTTAGAGTTTGCTTTGTTGATTTCCAAGATATTGCGGTTCCTGCATATGTAAATACATATCCATTTTGTGACTTAGTCATATGTGGATCAGATAGATATCCTGCATCAGCATATCCAGTGAGTATGGCATCATTTCTTGACTGAAAAAATAATCCAAGATCTATAGTCCCCCTTAGGTATCGAAATAGATGTTTTATCCCATTCCAATGTCTTATTGTTGGTGCATTACTATACCTAGCTAATAAATCTACAGAAAATGCTATATCAGGTTTTGTATTATTTGCTAAGTACATTAAAGCACCAATGGCACTCAAGTATGGCACTTCAGGGCCTAAAAATTCTTCATTTTCTTCTTGTGGACGAAATGGGTCATCCTTTACATTTAGTGATCGTGTCACCATTGGGAAACTTAGTGGATGAGCCTTGTCCATGTAAAACCGTTTCAAGACTTTCTGAGTATAATTACTCTGATGGACAAATATTCCACTTTTCAAATGTTCGATTTGTAGTCCAAGACAAAATTTAGTTTTTCCCAAATCCTTCATCTTAGATTCCCTCATCAAATATTTAGTTGTTATTTCAATCTCCATTAGAGTTCAAATCAGATTTAAATCATCTACATATACAGCAATTATTTCGAAACCTGATTGAGATCGTTTGATGAATACACATGGACTAATCTGATTATTTTTGAATCCTACTTTCATAAGGTATTCACTCAAACGATTATACGACATTCGCCCAGATTATTTTAATCCATACAATGATCTTTTTAATTTTATGGAAAACATTTCTCTGAGTACATTCTTTATTGGTAAGTTTAGTCCTTCAGGGACCTTCATATAGATGTCTGTATCAAGTGACCCATATAAATATGCAGTTACGACATCCATCAATCTCATGTGTAGGCGTTGAGAAACTGTTAAACTTACCAAGAATCTAAGTGTGGTTGCATAAACAACTGGGGAATATGTTTCTTCATAATCAATTCCTGGCATTTGAGAAAAACCTTGGGCTACAAGTCTAGCCTTATATATGACAATTTCATTTTTCTCATTTCTTTTTCTAACAAAAACCCATTTGAAGCCTACGGGTTTTACACCTTTTGGGGTTTGTAAAATTGGCCCAAAGACTTCTCTTTTCTCTAATGATTTTAACTCTACCTCAATTGCTTCTTTCCATCTTGGCCAATCAGGTCTTTTTCTGCATTCATTTATCGACGTTGGCTCAAGATCATCTTCATCATTTATTATATCAATAGCTATGGTATAAGCAAAGAATTCAACTGGAATGATCCTTTTTCGATTCCATTGTTTCTTGGAGAAAATGTAATTTATTGAGGTTTCATTATTTTCATTTTCTTCTTTTTCATTATCGGAGATATCTTGATTTTCTCCTTTATTTTCATTTTCAATTTTAGTATCATTTGGTGTACCTTCTTGTTTTCTCAATTTTCTTGGTTTCAAATCTTTTGAACCAAGCGACCTTCCACGCTTTCTTAGCACAACAATTTCATTACTTTTTCCCTTTTCATCAGGAACTTCTATTCGAGCAGGAGCATTTGCTGCTGGTATATGTGATCTAGTAACACTCTTAGTATCTGTGAATGCATCAGGTAATTGGTTAGCAACACTTTGTAGATGAACAATTCGTTGTGCCTCTTGTTCACATGATTTTGTTTTTGGGTCTAAATATTCTAAATGTGTTGCTTTCCAAATAAGTTCCATATTTCTTTTCTGTAAGTCCACATTCTCTCCCCCTAAGGATGGGAATATTGTCTCATTAAAGTGACAATCAACAAATCTAGCTTGAAATTTATCACCAGTTAATGGTTCAAGATATCGAATGATTGATGGTGATTCAAAACTGACATATATTCCCATTCTTCATTGTGGACCCATTTTTGTACGTTGAGGGGGAGCAATGGGTACGTATACAGCGCATCCAAAGATTTTCAAATGTGAAATATTAGGTTCATGACCCGCTACTAATTGCATTGGCGAATATTTATGATAAGCTGTAGGTCTTAGCCTAATCAATGATGCAGCATGTAATATTGCATAACCCCAGGCCAATGATGGTAATTTTGATTTCATTAGAAGTGGTCTTGCAATTAATTGCAATCTCTTAATTAATGATTCAGCAAGACCATTTTGCGTGTGAACATGTGGCACGGGGTGTTCCACTTTAATTCCAATTGACATGCAATAATCATTAAAAGTTTGGGATGTGAATTCACCAGCATTGTCCAATCGAATACTTTTTATTGTATAATCAGGAAAATGATTTTTCAATTTGATGATTTGTGCAAGTAGTTTTGCAAATGCATTGTTTCTACTTGATAGAAGGCTGACATGTGACCATCTTGTGGAAGCGTCTATTAAGACCATAAAGTACCTAAAAGGTCCACATGGTGGATTAATTGGTCCACATATATCTCCTTGAATTCTTTCAAGAAATATAAGAGATTCAGTAGCAATCTTATTTACTGATGGTCTAGTAATAAGCTTCCCAAGAGAACAAGAGGTGCATAAGAGCTCATTGACTGGGGAATCTTAATATTTTTTAGTGGATGCCCAACTGAATTTTCTATTATTTTATGCATCATCCTAGTGCCATGATGACCTAAGCGGTCATGCCATAGAGTGATTAACTCTTTATTGTCTAGTCTTATCATATTTATTTCAATCTGGCATATATGAGTAAAATATAATCCCGATGAATATGCTGGCATCCTTTCAAGGATAATTTTTGTGCCATTATTTTCTGTTGTCAGGCATAAGAATTCTCTTTCATCTATGGTTTTGGTTTCCATATAGTAACCGTTTTGGCGTATTGCCTTGAAACTGATAAGATTTCTTCGAGATTTACTCGAGTATAGTGCATCATTTATTATCAATTTTGTCCCCATAGGGAGTATGATGCATGCTTTTTCAGTGCCTTCAATTAATTTTGCTATTCCTGATATGGTATTGACATTTGCCTGAAGCAATTTCAAATTTGAAAAATATTCTCGATTTTTCAATATTGTATGTGTTGCTCCACTGTCCAGGAGGCAATGAAATTTTGATCCATTTACTAGCATTTCCATTTCTAAAATAAGAGAAAAAAAATTTATATTATTAATGCAAAAAACCAGAATACTCAATACAAAATATAAGTAGGAAATGAAATAACAACTTCTTAAATTAAAAAAAAAGGAAAAACAAGTTAGAATAACTGAAAATGCATCTAATCATCTTTAAAAGAAATAGTTGTCTTCTTCTTGGGGATCAACTTTGTGGAGGTTCACATCCTCACTAAAAAAATGGGAGACATCTAATGTGGGCCCAGATGTACTTGCTTCATTAACAAAATTTGCTTCGGCCCCTTTTCCCTTGTTTTTCTGGGAGGCTTGGTATAGATCCACTAAATGTTTAGCGGTACGGCAAGTACGCCCCCAATGTCCAGTCATACCACATCTATTACATGTGCTTTTGTTTCTCTGGACTTGTTTAAAATTATCGTTTCTGGGGGGAAATATATTTCTTTCATACATATGGCCACGTCCGCGGCCACGAACAAATCCGCGACCGCGACCACGACTACGCCAGTAGAAATTTCCTTGTTCAAAGGAAGTCGTACCGCCTTTTTCATGATATCTACCACGTCCTCTGCCTCTTATGAAATAGTTCCCACGACCTCGATGGCGAAGAATTCTTTCAATCATATTAGTCACATTAAAGGGTAAAGTCCCTACAGGTCTCCTGTTGTGATTTTTCAACAATAATTCATTATTTTGTTCTGCAACAAGAAGTGTTTCAGCAATTCATGATATTTCTTGAAATGTCTTTCACGATATTGTTGTTGTAACAAGATACTATTGACGTGAAGGGTTGACAATGTTTTCTCTATCATCTCTTCATCTGTTATTATTTGTCCACAATAGACTAATTTTGATTTTATCAGATGAAGGGTTGAATTATAATCACTAATTGATTTGAAATCTTGAAATCTTAACTCTCGCCATTCATCGATGGCCTTTGGGAGGAGTACACTTTTATTGTGGCCAAATCTTTCATTTAGCTCTACACAAAGTAACTTTGGGTCCTCATAATCGGTATACTCGTGTTTGAGGCTATCAGTTAATGATGTCTCAATATTGATGCCGCTTTTGCTTTATCTTCCTCTATCTTTTTGGGATCTCTTTCAATGCCTTTCCCTTTGTCGGTAGAATTAAGTTCAGTTATTGTGTATAATAAACTTTTTCCTTTTAAATATGATTTGACATCTGAAGCCCATTGTATAAAATTGTTTCCTGTTAGTTCCAGGGCATTGAATTCTCTTTTTTTGAGATTAGCCATTATTTTCTACAATTGAGAAAATGACAAGGTTATTAATGATTTTATATCATTAGAGATATTAAAGCATATTAGTATTATCTCCCCCTGATTTAATATCTCAAATATAACAAGCATAATATGATCACACATAAAATAAAGTAGATAATATTAATGGATGATAAAACAGAATACAAATCCAAAAAAATTATTTATTTATCTATTGTTAATTACAAGATGATTTATTTTTGGATAATAAGGTATAGCATTAGTGCAACGAGTAATGCTTCTAATATTTTACTTATATTGTCGGCAATTGGATTGAGATGGGGGTTTGGAGGTGTATTATTTGGCATGGATGGTTGAAGGAGGAAGAAGAAGAAGAAAGAATTTAGTGGGGTAAAAAAAAAAATTTTTTTCTTCGGGATAAGGTGTGAGTGGTGTGTGTGTGTTTGGGACGGGTAGAAGTCACTATTTATAGAGGGTAAAAATACCATTTTTTTATATTTCATCTCCAAGTTTAATAATTGTGGGCAATAAATGTGGATTTTGAAAAAAAAATTTCAATTCCATATGTCTTTTGGTAATTATTTTATATTTTACTATTTAACAATTTACTGATAAACAATTTACCGATTACTCAAAAATCATGAAAAATTTCAAACTAAATATATTCTGGCCAAATCTTGTTGGAGACATTATAATATGATTTTATTAATTAGTTTTGATGATTAAGAGTTCATCTAATACCTTGTTTCATAATAAAAGTATTTAACACCTTAAAACCTATTATAATATCGATTTACCGAATAAATTTCAACAAAATTATTCGAGAGATTTTTTTAAAATATAGCTACTGGAATTTCCTTTTAAAATGCATTTCAAATATTTTCTAAGTCCATAAAACCATTTCCATCACAATTACTTTCACAAAATAATGTAAATCATGCCTTTAAACATACCACAATTCATAAAATTATAATTATGTTTGTGTGATGAACAGGGCCGTCTCGTTCATTTTTGGGTCCCAGAGCAAAAGATAAAAATTGGGCCCTAAAAACTTAAGACATAACGCATAATATAATACATCTTTTGTTTTTTATTGTTAATATTTAATCTACTTTACAAAAAATACACTAAAAACTCATATTATTTAGCAAAAAAATGTAAGTTATATATAATTTTGATTCAAATTAATATCACTTATATACATAAAAATAAGTTTTTTGGGCCCTAAACAACACGGGGCCCTGGGCGGTTGACCGCTTTGCACTTGCCATTCGACGGCCCTGGTGATGAATTTTATATAGTATGGAAAAGACTAATGCATATTGGGGTAATGATAGATAATTTTGGTTTTATTTTCATTTAGACGTATAAAAGCGTCTAAAATATGAAGCATTTTCGACACACAAAAGCGTCTAAAATATTAAGCACTTTCGACATATAAAAGCATCTAAAACACTGAGTTTTTCGACGCTTTAAAGCGTCTAAAATCTAGAGTTTTTTCGACGCTTTAAAACGTCTAAAATCCTGAGGTTTTCCGACGCTTTATAGCATCTAAAATCCTCCAAAAAATGTAGTATGGATTTAGTGTGCAAAAAATATTTTCGACGCTTTAAAGCGTCGAAAATGTTAAAATAGTAGTTTATTTTTAGGGCGCCAAATCTTATTCTCTACGGCAAAAAGCGTCGGAAATACACAATGTTTTGGACGCAAAAAAGCGTCGAAAAAAAGCGTCGAAGATTTGTTACGCCTTTTTTTCGACGCTTCAACAAGCGTCGAAAAAATATTTTTCGACGCTTAAAACCGTCGAAAAAACCTGAGTTTTTCCGTCGAAAAACTCCGTGTTTTTTTGTAGTGTTAACATGCATGATGCCCACAATAACAATACATGTCATAAATCATTTCTTACTCAAAATTATCATTTTGATATAATTTTTTTAAGATTTAAGAAAGACTCCGTGTTTTTTTGTAGTGTTAACATGCATTTCCTCCAAATGACTGAAGGGGATTTCCCTTTTAGATACCTTGGAGTTCCCCTTCATTCGAAGAAGCTCAACTCCAGAGACTGCAGACCTCTTGTAGATAAGATTGTTGGTAGGATTGGATATTGGTCGTCTCGGCTCCTCTCTTATGCAGGTCGTATCCAGCTTGTTTGCAGTGTCATTGGGGGCATGCATAACTTCTGGGCCCAGATCTTCTGCCTCCCGAAAAAGGTTATCAAAATGGTCGAGAGCATCTGTAGATCCTTCATCTGGACTGGGAAAGAGGGCCTTTCAAGGAAAGCGGCGGTTTCTTGGAATCAAATGACTCTTCCTTTCTCCAAGGGAGGTCTCAACCTGAGAGATATGTACCAGTGGAATAAAGCAGCCATTCTCAAACACCTGTGGAACCTGGCAAGCAAGAAAGAAAATCTGTGGGTGAAATGGGTTCATAGTTACTATATCAAAGCTCGAGAGCTCCAGGATGTTGTCCCTTCTATTCACTCATCTTGGAGCTTCAAAAAGATCATGCGTCAGACAGAGGTTGTGGAAAATCTTGGAGGCTGGGATAATATTTCTAAGGATGGTACTTTCCGCATTGGTAGAGTTTATGATCTTATGATAGCTGATATACCTAGGGTCCAATGGGGCAATATTATGATCAGGAACATGGCTAGCCCTAGTGCTCGTTTCATCACCTGGCTCGCAATCCAAAACAGGTTGGCTACTAGAGATAGAATGGGGAAATGGACGACTATTCCTGACGACATCTGTGCCCTTTGCAAAGCAGACCGTGAATCAGCCCACCATCTTTTCTTTGACTGCAGGAATGCTAGAGAAATTAGATCCAGTATCTTCAATTTCCTCCCTCAGCAACTTGGAGATCCTGATTTCCACAGTGAAATCCTTACCATGAGCAGACTCAACAGAAAGAAGACAGACCGGGCAAAATTGATAGTAGGCCTATGGACAGAGATGATCTATAACATTTGGATGCAGCGCAACAAGTTGATTTTTGATAACCACCCACTTAGTGTTAAGATGGTTATTGACTGTATAGTTTTTAGACTAACTGGGAGGGCAAACAGTAGGATGATAAATATGCTTGTATTTAAGTAGGTTTTTGGGTTTTTGGGCTAGTGCTCTTCTTTTTGTTTAGAGCGTTAGCGTTTTTGGTGGCTCGGGGGTTGTTAATTTTCTCCCTGAGCGTCTTTCTGTCTGACTCCTATTCTTTTGGGTATATATTACAAATCATTTGGCAAAAAAAAAAATGTTGTAAAAACAAAGTTTGTAACTTGAAATTAGAATACCTTGCAAGAATGCTCCAAAGTGGTATGGATGAAGTATAATAAAATGAATAATGTTTTTATGAAGTTTTTATTACGAGTATATAATGTAAATACAAATTATAATCGGGAATTTGTATTATCCCTTTGTTGATGACAAAATAAGTTACAATAATAACAATGCTAATATAAACTTGAAGATAAGTTTGTAATGACAACCGTTACCCGGAAGCTTGATACTTGTTGTAGGCTTGTGATCACTTTCCTTTTGTGATATTTTCCCCACAAAGGTACTTGGGTTGATGAATGAAAATTCACAACGAGATGCAAACAACACAATATACTCTTGCGGCCCGTTTGGTAGCTGGTAATAAAATGCGGTAGAATGAAAAAACTAGTGTAATTTTGGTTGAAAAATTTCTTGGTTACTTTAATAGCCATGGTTGAAAACTTTCAATCATCTCATTTTATTCATAAAATTCATTCCAATGCATTACCAATGGGAGATGTGGTATTAGGTGGAAATGGAAACTTGTGAACAAAAAAAATGGAAGCCTTAGTACTTAGAGTATACCACTTAACAACAATGTGTTTGAAAATTATAAGAAATGGGAGGAATTGGAGGGGATTTTTGTAACTCCTCACTTAATTGTGGTGTTAATGTGCATTAAGGTGGGGGTTATGGAAGATAGAGAGTTGTAGGTTGCTCTTAAAATGCTAGATTGGAGTGTAAGCTTTTCATTTTATGTTGTTCTTTCATTTGCATTTGCTCACAAAATAAAAAAAATACTTCTTCCTTTTTCTTCCTTTGATTTCGGCTGCTATTAAAAAAAAAATTTTGTGATCATTCAATCTATTATTCAAGGGTGAGTATAGTTCAATTGTTAAGATTACATTTTCTCTTTAGAAGAAAATTATATTTTTCCTTTCTTTTAAAATATGATAAAATCCTATGACTTTTTAGGAGGATTGAGTATTTTTATGTAATTTTTATTTATATAATTCTTTAACAAAATTAATTTGTTAAAAGGGTTAATACAAATGTTGGACATTTAGTGTATAATAATAATCCTGAATATTTAATCACCAAGTACTACTAAGGTAGTGGGACAATTTATAAGTCCGTAATATATCGATTAAAGCTATTATAAATAGTGGGACAATATACGTATTAATTTACGTGGTCCAAATAGAACACAAGAAAACAAGTGGACCAAGTCAGTGGGTCGGCGCCGAGTCGGCGCACCTACATGTGGCCTCGTCGCCGACTCGGCGCGAGGTTTCTAGAAGAACAGGATTTGGTCAGAAGGTTGGCGCCGAGTCGGCGCTCCTTCATATAGCCTCGTCGCCTACTCGGCGCCAGGCTACTGGGAGAATGGGTTTTGGTCAGTGAGTTAGCGCCGAGTCGGCGCTCCCTCAAAGGGGCTCGTCGCCGACTCGGCGATCAGCCTTTCATGTGACCGTTGCTTTCTTCCCGTTTTGCTTTGTGTTTAATGCTTAGAATATGATCGTTATACTCTTAATTTTTGAGTATAATGGTGTGATTAAGCACATAAATGACAAGATTAATTGTCATTGATATCATAATCTTGATTATGATCATAATGGTGATGGATTTGAAGAGGTTCCTCTTGAGTATAAATAGAGGTGCTAGGCCATTGTGTTTCTTACACCATTCACTAGCAAATTTCTGAATACTCTTCTCTCCTCTCTCATTTGTTTTAAGCTTGATCAAGAGAGTAATTAACTTTTGTTCAAGTGATACAATTCTCATAATTTCTATAAACACATCATTGTTACGTTACACTTCCTAAGTACTAAGGTAGTGTTGGAGTTGTTTGTATCTCATTGTGAATTTCCAATTGCAAACCCAAGTACCTTTGTGGGGGAAATATCACAAAAGGAAAGTGATCACACGCCTACAACTTGTATCAAGTTTCCGGGTAACATTTGGTGTTACAAACTTATCTTCACTTTCTTTTGTATTGTAATATTGAGTTGTAATTTCATTTTTGTCATCTTAAAGGGGTTTGAAACAAATTCCCGTTTGTAATTTGTTTGCATTATATACCACTTGTAATAATCTTTTGTGATACCTTCACCGATGGCATCAATGAAGGACTTTACATCTAACTTTGCTAAGTTAGAAAAGTTTGTCGGCGTCGACTTTAGACGTTGGCAAAAGAAAATGATGTTCATGCTCACAACTCCTAATGTGGCTTATGTTATAAGCTCACCAAAACCGGAAGTTGCTAAGTCGGATGATCCGGAAACGGTGATTCCGGAAACGGAGATCCTTGAACAAAACCGTAAGAGGTCAAAGTGGGAGAACGATGACTTCATTTGCCGGGGTCACATACTCAATGGAATGCAAGATGCCTTGTTTGACATCTACCAATACCATGAGTCCGCTAAGGAGTTATGGGATGCTCTTGAAAACAAGTACATGGCGGAGGATGCTAGCTCCAAAAAGTTTCTAGTAAGTAATTTTAATTCATATAAGATGGTAGAAGATCGCCCAATTATTGATCAATTTCATGAGTTGCAAAGAATGCATGCTAACCTTAAACTACATAAAATTGAAATTGATGAAGTATTTCTTGTTTCAAGCATAATAGACAAATTGCCTCCTTCATGGAGGGATGTTAGACATGCTCTTAAGCATAAAAGGGAGGAGATTACACTCTCCGACCTTGGACAACATATTATTGTCGAGTCTAGCATCCGGGTTCATGAGAACCGGAAGGATGATAATCCTAATGTACCAACAATTAACATGGTTGGGGAAGGGAAACCACAATCCCGTCCCGGAGATAAAAGGAAGAGAAATGACTCTTCAAAGGGGAAAGCTACTAATCCCAATGCCGAAAAGGTATGTTGGGAATGTGGAAAGCCCGGGCACCGAAGGAAGAATTGCTTCGTTTTAAAGAACAAGCAAAAGAAAGCCAAGGGGAACGGTCAAGCTTCTACTAGCAAGGGACCACCCACACAAGGTAATCTTGCATGTTTTGATGAAAATTCTAATATGAGTTTTTCTACTTTGAATACTAATATTAGTGCTTTGCAGGATGATTCCTTGGCTTGGTGGATCGATTCGGGGGCATCGAGACATGTATGCAATTCTACACAATGGTTCAAAACCTTTAACAAGGTTGTTGATGGGGAGCATCTCTACATGGGAAACAATGCACCTATCAAGGTCCAAGGCAAAGGACAAGTTGAATTATTGTTTACTTCGGGGAATCTTTCAGTATTAAGAGATGTGTATTACACACCCGAAATAGGTAGAAATTTAGTCTCGGGTCCTATTTTGAATCGATTGGGCTACAAACTAGTGTTTGAAGCCGATAGGTGTATTATCTCCAAAAATAATTTGTTTATTGGGCGTGTTTATCTATGTAATAGTCTTTTTAAGCTTTCATTAGATTTAAATAAAAATGCTATTTGTAATGTTTCTACCATGAATGAAAGTGATGATTTGCATTATTTGTGGCATGTTAGACTAGGACATGTAAATTTTGATAAAATTTCTTTTATGTCTAAACATGAACTTATACCTATGTGCAATAAAATATCTAAAAATTGCAAAACGTGCATGTTAACTAAGATCACTAGAACACCTTTTAAAAGTGTTGAAAGAAAAACCGAAATTTTGGAGTTAATCCATAGTGATCTTTGTGATTTTCATAGTACACCGTCTTTGGGAAACAAAAAGTATATCATAACTTTTATTGATGATTTCTCAAAGTTTTGTTATGTGTATCTTTTGCATTCAAAAGATGAGGCTCTTGAACACTTTAAGATTTACAAACAAGAAGTAGAAATACAAATTGGTAGTAAACTTAAAAGGTTAAGAACCGATAAAGGAGTTGAATATTATGATCCGCTTTATTTTAATTCAATGGGTATAATTCATGAAACAACCGCCGGTTATGCACCACAATCAAATGGTGTGGCGGAGAGGAAAAACCGTACTCTACAAGAGATGGTTAATTCCATGTTATCCTACTCGGGTTTGAGTGATGGATTTTGGGGTGAAGCAATGTTGACGGCTTGTCACATTCTTAACCGAGTTCCAATGAGAACGAATAAGGAAACTCCTTATGAACTTTGGTACAAAAAGAAACCAAACTTAAGTTATCTTAAGGTTTGGGGTTGTAGGGCCATTGTAAGAGTGCCCGGCAACAAGAAAAAGAAGCTCGGTGAACGTGGGCTTGAGTGCATCTTTATAGGCTATGCTATTCATAGCAAAACCTATAGGTTCTATGTTATAGAACAAAATGACTATATATCGATTCATTCGATTATAGAGTCGAGAGATGCCATTTTTGATGAAAATAGATTTACATCATTGAGTAGACAAAGACATCTACAAAGTTGTACCAATGAAAGTGTTGATGATAGTCAACAAAGTTCACTTCTAGATGTTGATGAAAGTCAACAAATAGATGAACTTGATTTAGTTGATCCTATTCCTAAACGGAGTAAGAGACAACGGAAAGCGAAGAGCTTTGGACCGGATTTCCAAGTATACTTGGTTGAAGGTGATAGAAGTGAAGTATCTTCTAGTGTTCCATATTTATATAATGTGGAAGGTGACCCATTGACTTATAGCGATGCTATGGCATCACATGATAGTGCTTTTTGGAAAGAGGCTATTGATGATGAGATGCAATCCATCATGGGAAATAACACTTGGGTGTTAGTGGATCTTCCTCCGACTTGTAAACCAATCGGTTGCAAGTGGATTTTCAGAAAGAAAATGAAAATCGACGGTACTATTGATAAATTCAAAGCCCGTTTAGTGGCTCAAGGCTTTAGACAAAAGCACGGTATCGATCATTTCGATACATATGCACCGGTTGCAAGAATAACCACTATTCGGTTATTGGTAGCGTTAGCTACGGTCTATCATCTAGAAATACATCAAATGGATGTTAAAACCGCATTTCTATATGGGGAGTTAGATGAGGAGGTTTATATGAAACAACCCGAAGGGTTTGTTTTGAAAGGACAAGAACAAAAGGTGTGTAAACTTGTCAAGTCCTTGTATGGACTTAAACAAGCACCTAAACAGTGGCATCAAAAATTTGATGAAACCATATTGTCCTTTGGATTCAAGTTGAATCAAGCTGATAAGTGTGTGTATAGCAAGTTCGATAGCCATGGTAATGGCGTTATCATTTGTCTATACGTTGACGACATGCTTATCTTTGGAACTTGTATAACACAAGTCCAAGAGACAAAAGACTTTTTGTCTAGATCCTTTCAGATGAAGGATATGGGGGAGGCTGATGTGATCTTAGGTATTAAGATCATAAGGCAAGGGAACCGTATTAAGTTAAGTCAGGCTCACTATGTTGAGAAGATACTTAAGCGGTTTAATATGCTTGATAAAGCGCCGGTCTCTACTCCCATGGAACCGGGTATGAAGTTTGCAAAACATACCGGTCAACCAATTTCACAATTGGAGTATTCAAAGGTCATAGGATCTTTGATGTATGCTATGACTAGTACAAGGCCTGACATAGCATTTGCGGTGGGTAAACTTAGTAGATTTACTAGTAACCCAGGTCCCCATCATTGGATGGCGATAAGGAGAGTATTAAGATACTTGTTGCGTACCAAGGATTTTGGTATTACGTATAGCGGAGAACCTCCTATTCTAGAAGGTTATTCTGACGCTAGTTGGATCACTAATGAAGAGGACAACTCTTCTACTAGTGGATGGGTGTTTGTTTATGGGGGAGGTGCCATTTCTTGGTCTTCTAAGAAACAAACATGTATAGCCGACTCTACAATGTCAGCTGAGTTTATTGCTTTAGCTTCAGCAGCTAGTGAAGCTGAGTGGTTGAGGAATCTCATGTTTGAGATACCTTTGTTACCTAAGCCAATTTCACCGGTGGCGATTCATGCGGATTGCATGACGGCTTTAGGTAGAGCTTATAGTCAAGTGTATAATGGTAAGTCTCGTCATATTGCTCTAAGGCATAGCCTTGTGCAAAGACTTATCATTAACGGGATCATAACTTTTGACTATGTGAACACTAAGTTCAATGTGGCGGATTCGTTTACGAAAGCCATGAATAGAGACTCAATTGAGAAAGCCTCAATTGAGATCGGTTTATGTCAGTAAAATCATTTGGAAAAGCCCAATTCACGCATGAGTAATATCGTGTCTGAATTCATTGTGGTAAAGTCCTCTTGGTTTTTGTTAAAGCAACTCTTGCATGACCCATCGTTGCTTTGTACCGTGATGGAATAAGGTAGTCGTCTTGAAAGTTCTCAAGATCAAGAGTTGAAGAGCTCTTGGTGTTATATCCACGTCACGGGGATATGTTTTATACGTAATGAGAACCTACCTATATAAGTTTGAAGTGTGGCCGCTTCAAGTAGTCAAGATTGGCATAATGACTATGATAAACTTATGAATAAGATACGGACACGGCCTTATAATGTGTCAAGTTAATAACTTTGTGTTATTTGTTTTATGTGTACTACATCTTCAAGTGGTTGGATGAGTCGATTGATTCAATTCCTCATGGAAATCAGCTCTGGCTCGATCACTTGTTAAGTGTGTTGTACTAGGCGTTAATTCAATCCGTAGGGATATTAGCGTTGATGCATGAAATGTATTATGAGTTTTGGTAAATGAGAGGCTTATTATACCCAAAATGGGGGAGGATTGTTGGACATTTAGTGTATAATAATAATCTTGAATATTTAATCACCAAGTACTACTAAGGTAGTGGGACAATTTATAAGTCCGTAATATATCGATTAAAGCTATTATAAATAGTGGGACAATATACGTATTAATTTACGTGGTCCAAATAGAACACAAGAAAACAAGTGGACCAAGTCAGTGGGTCGGCGCCGAGTCGGCGCACCTACATGTGGCCTCGTCGCCGACTCGGCGCGAGGTTTCTGGAAGAACAGGATTTGGTCAGACGGTTGGCGCCGAGTCGGCGCTCCTTCATATAGCCTCGTCGCCGACTCGGCGCCAGGCTACTGGGAGAATGGGTTTTGGTCAGTGAGTTAGCGCCGAGTCGGCGCTCCCTCAAAGGGGCTCGTCGCCGACTCGGCGGTCAGCCTTTCATGTGACCGTTGCTTTCTTCCCGTTTTGCTTTGTGTTTAATGCTTAGAATATGATCGTTATACTCTTAATTTCTGAGTATAATGGTGTGATTAAGCACATAAATGACAAGATTAATTGTCATTGATATCATAATCTTGATTATGATCATAATGGTGATGGATTTGAAGAGGTTCCTCTTGAGTATAAATAGAGGTGCTAGGCCATTGTGTTTCTTACACCATTCACTAGCAAATTTCTGAATACTCTTCTCTCCTCTCTCATTTGTTTTAAGCTTGATCAAGAGAGTAATTAACTTTTGTTCAAGTGATACAATTCTCATAATTTCTATAAACACATCGTTGTTACGTTACACTTCCTAAGTACTAAGGTAGTGTTGGAGTTGTTTGTATCTCATTGTGAATTTCCAATTGCAAACCCAAGTACCTTTGTGGGGGAAATATCACAAAAGGAAAGTGATCACACGCCTACAACTTGTATCAAGTTTCCGGGTAACATTTGGTGTTACAAACTTATCTTCACTTTCTTTTGTATTGTAATAGTGAGTTGTAATTTCATTTTTGTCATCTTAAAGGGGTTTGAAACAAATTCCCGTTTGTAATTTGTTTGCATTATATACCACTTGTAATAACAAATTGTGTTAAGTTTCTCATTTGATTTATATTCTTTAACAAATTAAAATTTTGTTATGAGAATAGAACCTCTTGATATTTAAATTTATTTTTATGGCTTAAGATCTCTAGCAAAATTTCAATTTGTTAGGAGGTGTTTAGTTGTGTGAATTAAAGGAAATAAAACATTCATGTTTTATAATTTTGTGAATAAATTCCTTGACAAAATTTGATTTGTTTAAGGGATTGAATTTATTTATATATGTGATTAGAATCATATGGTTTGGCTTATGATTTCTACAAAATATATAATAGATCGATTTGTGCAATGATCAAGTATTAAATTCTATTATTTAAATTTATTATTTGTGTTTGAATGGTTCGTGTTCGATGATGGATGAGTTTACGTGAGAAATAGTATTATTTTTGATGGTTGAAATTGTTAAGAGATTGTGTATTAAGAATTTGAACTTGTGTTGTTTTACGATTCGGTTTTTGTTATTTTCTTAGTTATGAATTGTTAGGTGGATCTTCCTCTTCATGTAAAAAGAAATAGTCGAAATTCGATGTTATGTTTCATGGCACAAATTTCCAGACAGCCATAGCTGTCCCGGAAGTGACGCCACACATTCCTTTAAGTAGGATTTGTTTTTCGTGTTGTTTTGATGAATCGGTAAATTAAAAAGTTGTTTAAACGCTTAAAATAATTAAAAATAGCAAACGAATTTTAGAAATTCTGAAAATTGGTGTCCAAGGTAATTGATACGTTCCGGACGCAGTGGTGAAGTCGGATTTTTCATTTGGATTTTTTAAACTGTCCGAATCGACAGTTTAAGTTTCTGGTTAAAATGGAATTTTGAGGTTTTTTGTGATTTGATGAAATCAATTAAAATTATTAAGTTTTATTGATATATTAGTAGTATGGAATGAGTTAGAGGTGGAAACACGTTCTAATACGTGTTCGTTTTGTGTGTTTGTTTGTTTAGGACCTCGGTTCATAAGAGGGTGAAATTCCTATAGCGTTTGAATTATCGCTATTTGCTGTTGCTTAAAGGTACACACTTAGATCATACATTATATGTGGTTGTGCAAGTAGTGTTGTTTCATTCTTGAATATTGCATTGTGACTCACATAAGGATTAGACACCTCAAATAATTTGAAAGAAGTTTAACTTGGAATTTGAGGATGGATGTTTTGGTTATCTCAAAGGGTTAATAAATTGGAATGGATTATATAATTTTGTTCCCATGGCAGTTTTGGATCATTACGGTCACCATGGGGGTATGCATACTTTAGCCTTTGACGACCCGAACAGGACGGGCAACGTCTTAGGTCGGTGGTTGCCTTGGGATTAGCTCTCCTAAGTGTATTCCTCCAAATGAATTGGATTATTACTTGGACGACCCGAAAAGGACGGGCAACATTTCAAGTTGGGATTTGGAATAAATATATTTTAGAGCCTTTGCATGTTAGGATGAACACATTGTTTGCTTTCCACTTGTTGATATTTTGTATGTTGTCTCTGACGTGTATTGGATTGTTCTTTTGAACTTGCTTCCGTTGTCAATCGACGACTAGCAAGTTGATTGCAGGTGGGAATTGGAGTGAGGTTGAAGTTAGGATCCTGTCACCCAAGACCGCGTTTTATGTAATAATAAACATAGTAGAAATAATTTACTTTTGTGTAATGGATTTAAGATTAGTTCGTTTTGACGTTTCATTAGTAGAGGTCGTTGGGTTCTCAAGTTGTATTGTGAACTTTATAAACCTGTCACTACCATATGTTTTAATTTACGCTTAGTTATGTTCCCTTATCATTGGAACGTTAACGATCTTGGATGGGAATTTTCCCTCTAAGTGTCCAGTTGTGAACCGGATTCATATTTTCATATGATTATCCGGCTCACGCGAACTGGACCGTTACACTAGTGGAAAAAATCATATTGGCTTTGGCTTATTAGCTGCGGGTATAAACTATACGCAGCTAATATACTTAATTAAAAATAACACTCATTGGCTGCGGACAAGGCACAAACCGCAGCCAATAACCATAATTAAAAAAAACACTTCAATGTCTGCGGTTTGTGCCTTGTCTGCAGACAATAGCCCAATATTAAAAAAAATTTCATCAGCTGCGTATTTTTTAGGGTCCGCAGCAAATGTGAAGCCCAGCCCAAAAGAAAATTAAAAAACCCTAATTTCAGCCTATATTAAAAGCGCCTCATCTCAATTAATGAAAGATGAAATTAAAAAACGCTAAGAATTTCACTCGTTAAATTTTTGCGCCTCATCCCTAACACTCTTCCTGCTCTTCTGAAATTAAAAAACCCTAAAAAGCTCTTCTTTTGAAAGCGCCTCATCTTTCATGATCAATTCCTTGATTAAAACAAAGTGCCTTCTTCTGGGTTGTAATGTCTTCCTGAAATCTGAAATCTCATCTTTCATCAATTCCTCATCTGAAATCTCATCTTTCATCTGAAATCTCTTCCTGCTCTTCTTCTTCCTAAAACAAAGCGCCTCATCTATCATCAATTCCTTGATTAAAACCTAAAAATCAGATCTGGAAACTTTTCGAAAGATCAAAATCAATTCCTTGAATCTTGCGCTTCCTCCTTCATTTTGACTTTTTGAAGGTAGCAAATCAACACAATAAGATGTTTTTTCTGGGTTTTTTGAAGAGATTTCGTTGAAGAACAAGATGTTTCAACCTATCTAAATTTCATTTTTTCTGGGTTTTTTGAAAGAACAAGATGTAGAAGACATTTCGTTGTAAAGTTCTTCGTTTTTTTATTGTAATTTTTGATAGATGTTTATAGATGTTGTTTTATTTGATGTTTCTTGCCTATTTGATGTTTTTTGATAGAAGACATTTCGTTTTTGTTCAAGATCTATAGTTTCTGTTCATCGTTTTTGTTTGATGTTTTTGATGTTCATTGTTTTGTTTGATGTTTTTTTCATCGTTTTTGTTCAAGATCTATAGTTTCTGTTCATCGTTTGATAGTTGATGTTTTCTGGGTTCTTGTTCAAGATCTGGAATTTTTGTTCAAGATCTGGATTTTTTTTTATTTTGAAAAATGACTAAAGGGTTGCGGTTGTGAATGTCCGCAGCAAATGTTTTTTTTTTTGATTTTGAAAAATGACATAAGGCTGCGGTTGTAATGTCCGCAGCCAATAATAAAATCTCATTTGCTTCTACAACAAGGGCTGCGAGGTAAAACCGCAGCCAATAACGGTCAAAAAGCCGCAGATATTGACGTTTTTTCCACTAGTGAATGATGCCCAACATAGGTTAGAACAAAAGGGGTTCTTGGGTAGAGTTTTTAGCTTTTGTGTGTAAGTGTAGAAAGAGCTATAAGAGGGATTGGGATAGCTTTAGCATGGCTGGTTGGGGCTATGTTTTTGATGATTTTTGTCCATCATTTGATCTATTATAGTGTAGGAAACGTTTATCTAAAATAGCTTAAAGTTTGGGTAAAAATTGTTGTATATGTAACAAGTTATATGACTTATACTATATGTTTAAAAATCACTTGTATATGTGTATGAAATATTTAATTTACTCCCATCATGTTTACATAATATGATCGGGTAATCATTAAATTTTCTCGAACTGTTATCGATAGTTGCTCAACTTTAAGTTTTACCTCCAAAGTTTACGTTATTTGTTATGATTCATAACCACGTTACGAATTAACAAGTTTCTAATCATCGTAGTAGAAAATTTTCAAATTACTACCATCACTAATTAAATTTTAATTAGTGACGGACAAATATTAAAAAGAAAAATTAGGCGCTAAAAATGACTAATGAAATCTCATTAATAATGTGACTGTTTCAATTATATGTTGAATTATACACATTTAAAAATTAAAAAAAGTTAATATTATATTGTAAAAGCATGCGATGAGACAATTCAAACAAGATCTCAAACAACTATATTTTCACTTAGACATTAGGCCCAATATATAAAACTAGTATAAAACTCGTGCAATGCACGAATTTATTAGTATAAAAGTATATATAAATATAAATTTTAAATGGAAATACAAATACATGCTATAAGTATAAAAGTAATATGATATTAATTTCTTATAAAACAGATAAAATGTTTTAGATAAGCTAGGAATGATTGCATATGTCATGGTCGTGTTAAATCTCCGCCTTTGCTAGGTAAGAATGTTATACTTGTTATTAAGTCTAGGATGTTGAGTCTGTATCCGGATTCTCCTCATATGAGCTCCACTTGGTGTAAAAGGCTCTTGGAGTTCTAATCCTCGACCTTTTCTTTGAGTGTTGCTCTATCTTTGAGTTGCTTTGGTCAAGCTTTGTTTGTTGCTCTTGTGAGTCTCTTCTTACCTTTATGCATATGAAGAGTGAAGTAGTTCAACCCTTTCTAGAAGGTGGGTTCTACTTTCATACTGATGCAATTTTCTAAAGGTGTGAAATTGTCTCTGATTGTATTGTTTCTCTTTGTTTGGATTAATAGAAATTTCTTTTTGTCCAGAAAAAATTATTGTTGTTAATAATTATTAATTAAAGCTCTCATACTTTTTAAGGCAAATATAAGAAATTTTCTTTTAACGTAATCATAATGTATTTGTCATGTAACTTTGTTCTTGATAAAATATTTTAGAAATTAAAATTTTAAGGAAGATATTTTATTAATTTGTTTATACTATGTTGGCCCATTTGAGTTTTGATGATGACTTAACAAATTATAAACAAACAAAATATTTGTAGAGATTGTTTTGTAGGTTAAATATCCGATTATTGTAATCGTCGATGGTACCTAAGGATTAGTCAATGGGAATCGTACAAGTCAAAGTCAAAGTCAACAAAGTCAAAGTCAGTAGAGAAGGTCAATGAGGAAGTCAAAAGTAGAATCCAAGTCTACTGTTCCTGATATTGATAAACTGATGATGTTGCAGATAGAGACAGTACGTTGTTCCTCCAGAATCCGGTCAGAGGAGAAGTCAACAAAATTATTTAGAAAAAGTCTTAAGTTAATTTTTCTATATTTTAGTTTTGTTGTCCTGTTAATAAACAAGGAAGCACAATGAATTAATCTAAGAATTAAAATAACTAACTCCTAAAAAGTCTCTTAAAAATGGCTATTTTTAGCTAGAGTCAAGGTTAGACTTTGAATAACCACCAAGGAAGTTATTTCCTTCTCACGGTCAATGCCCACTAATCCCTCATCTTTAGATAATGGGTTTATGGCATAACTTGTTCTAAAATGATTATAAAAGCATTTTTCTAACCGGCACAAACATTTGGTGATCAACATTGAGAGAAAATTATTTCCGAAAATTTGTGCCCAATTTCGTGAGATTCAAGAATCAAGAAAAGGAAATTTTTGAGTGTTCTAAACCGAAAATTAATTCCTAAATTTTTCCTTGTGCTATCTTTGTTTGTTCATCCAATTTAGAGAATTTATCTTGTATGGGTTTTTGAGAGAATTTTGTAATTAGACTTGGGTAAGTCTAAGGGGGAAGTGAGAAAGAGAAGAGAGAAAGAGAAGGAGAATCGAGAGAAGGAACAAGAAAGAAATCGAGAAAGAAGAAGAGAAGGAGAAGGAGAAATATATTTTATGTAATAGAGAATTAAATTACATAAAATAATAGAGAATCGAAATCCCTAGAGGGTCGTGGTTCCTGTTCCCACGTTAAATTCTTTGAGTTTCTTTAAAGTTTTCTTTTATTTTGTTTTGAGTATTTTAAAATACTCTAAAGAGAACAAGTAACAATTCACCCCCCCTTCTTGTTACACTTCATTGTCTCTATACGTTTCTACAATTGGTATCAGAGCCCTGTTCCTCATTAAATCAGGAAACCCTGAGAGCCGTATCTTGGTGCTTTAGAGATGATGAAAATGAACGAGCGTATGGAAGAAGGGTACTCTACTTAGAGACCACCAATGTTCGATGGCAAATTATATACCTATTGGAAAAACAGGATGGAGATCTTCATCAAAGCCGAAAACTATCAAGTTTGGAGAGTCATCGAAGTTGGAGATTTTGAGGTAACTACTACCAACTCCATCAACGAGACTGTTCCCAAACCAATCACGGAATATGAGAAAGAAGATTTTCAAAAGATGGAAATGAATGCTCTTGCTATTAAATTACTTCATTGTGGGCTTGGTCCTAATGAACACAATCGCATTATGGGTTGCAAATCAGCAAAACAAATTTGGAATCTACTGGAAGTTACCCATGAAGGTACAAGTGAAGTCAAGCGTTCCAAGATTGACTTACTCATGTCCAAATATGAAAGATTTGTTATGGAACCTAAAGAAAGCATTCAAGAAATGTTTACTAGGTTTACGAACATCACAAATGAGTTAGTCTCCCTTGGAAGGCTTATACCATCCGATGAACAAGTGCGAAAAATCCTAAGAAGCCTACCTCAAGATGATCGTTGGAGAGCAAAGGTCACAGCCATTCAAGAATCTAAAGATTTTACAAAGTTTAATCTGGAAGAGTTGGCTGGTTCCCTGATGACTCATGAATTACATCTGGGAACAGCTGACAGTTCCAGGAACAAAAGTCTGGCTCTGACAGCAGACGATCAAGAAAATTCAGAAACTGATGAGGAAGAGGCAGCAATGCTGGTACGTAGATTCAAGAAGTTCTTCAGGAACAACAGATATAAAAATCAAAGAAACTACAAAAAAAAAGGAACTTCTAAATCCAAAACATATGAATGCCACAAATGTGGAAGTACCGAGCACTTCATAAAGGAATGCCCACTATGGAAGGACGAAAAAGCTAAAGGGAAAGCAAGAGAAACAGGAAGACAACCAACAAAGGGAAATTTCAACAAAACCGATTTCCGCAAAGCCATGATAGCTGCATGGGGAGAGTCCGAAAGTGAAGCTGAAACCGAAGCCCCCGTGGAAGAAGAAGAGGTAGCTAACCTCTGTCTCATGGCTACTCATGACGATACATCTAAAGGAAAAGAGGTACTGTCTCCTGATCCATTTTTTGATTATTTATTTAAATTGGATAAACATAGATTAGTTAAAATGATTTTAGAATCTCATGAAAATTTAGAAAAACAAACCGCCATCACTCTCAAAACTGAAAAGACCTTAAAGCATGTAAAGACCAAATATCCTACCTTAACTCATTTAGATCCGATGTGCAAAATCGATTCTTTGAATTGCTTGATAATAATGTGATGTTAAAAGAAGCCTTGGAAAAAGTTAAAGAAGAAAACATCATGTTAAATATTGAATTGAATCAATTAGAGCAATTTGATATGGAAGTAGATTATGAGATTAAGAAAGAAATTCAATGGGTACTCTTCCAAATGAAATCCGATCTAGAATCCGCCTTAAAAGAAAACGATCGTCTTAAGCTTGAATTAAATTCAAGAGATAAAGGGAAAACTAGAGAAGTTCCCAAATGGATTCTTAATGCTAGAACTAAAGGAACCGAAGGTCTAGGATATGATAAAAATGACAAAAAGAAAAAGGTCTATGTTGATCTCCCAAGTAACAAAGTCTGTTCCTTTTGTGGCAAAACTGGGCACCTGAAACATAAATGTTTAAAAAGGGAACAGCACAACAAAACGAACCAAATATACGTCGATAGAGTTTGGATTAAGAAATTTAATTCTTGTTTAATCGACACGGAACCCAAGGATGGCTGGGTTCCACCCTCTAACAACTAAGTTCGTTTTGCAGGTTCTAGTGAGGGGGAACAGCTCATGGTATCTCGACAGTGGCTGTTCCAAGCACATGACAGGCGATAGATCAAAATTTCTCTCACTAGAAGCCTATGATGGAGGAACTGTGACCTTTGGCGACAATATGAAGGGTGAAATCATTGCAAAAGGCAAGATAGGATGGTCAAGTTCCCACGCAATAGATAACGTATTTTTGGTCGAGAATTTGAAACACAACCTATTAAGTATTTCTCAATTTTGTGATAAAGGTAACTCTGTAAACTTTACTTCTGAAAAGTGCATGATTTCTAGGAACGACACAGGTGACATCATTCTGGAAGGAATTAGAAAAGGGAACACCTACGTGGTGGACCTGCACACTGTTCTTAAAACCAGTTTAACATGTCTGAGTGTTATAGAAGATGACCCTCTACTTTGGCATAAAAGATTAGGTCATGCTAGTTTTTCATTGCTTAATACTTTACGTACTAAAGACCTAGTAAGAGGATTACCATCCCTTAAATTTCAAAAGAATAAAGTATGTGATCCTTGTGCCAAAGGAAAACATGCAAGGTCATCCTTTAAAACTAAAAATGTCGTGACCACATCAAAACCACTTGAATTAATTCATATGGATCTTTGTGGACCTATGAGAATCCAAAGTCGCAGCGGTAAGCGATATGTTTTTGTTATAGTTGATGATTACAGTAGATTTACATGGACTTTATTCTTATCTAGCAAAGATGAGGCTTTTGATGAATTTGTTGCATTCGCTACTAAAATTCAGAAATCTAGTAACAATCAACTAGTCCACATAAGATCGGATCATGGTAAAGAATTTGAAAATTCAAAGTTTATGGATTATTGTAATGAGCATGGTTTAAGTCATAATTTCTCCGCGCCTAGAACACCACAACAAAATGGTGTTGTTGAACGTAAAAATAGAACCTTAGAAGAAATGGCTAGAAATATGTTAATTGCTAGTGGTTTACCTAGAAATTTTTGGGCCGAAGCCGTCAATACTGCTTGTTATATATTAAACCGAGTTTTAATAAGACCAATCACTTCTAAGACCCCCTACGAATTATTTAAAGGAATTAAACCTAATATTTCATATTTTCGAGTCTTTGGATGTCGATGTTTTGTGCATGTTAATGGAAAACGAAATTTAGGTAAATTTGATGAAAGAAGTGATGAAGCAGTATTTCTTGGCTATTCATCTCATAGTAAAGCATATAGAGTTTACAATAAGAAAACAATGTGTGTTGAAGAATCTGTTCACATTATATTTGATGAGACTAACTTTATGACAAGTGAACAAAAAACAAGTGATTTTAAGATAGGTCTTGCGGATCTGGAAGATGATGAAAACATACACAAGGAGCAAGATCCAGTAGAACAACAACAAGGTCAGAATGTTAACAAAATCAAGAACAGGAACCACAGGCAGATCAGGAACAGCCTGCAGTTCCTAATCCAGAAATTCAAACAGAAGCACAAGAAGAAAGAATTGAAGTTGAACCAGATCAGAATCAAATCAGTGAACCAGCTTCCACATCTGTCCCCACAAGAGACTTTGTTCCAAGACCGTGGAAACAACATAAGTCACATCCACTAGAATTGATTATAAGTGACATGAACAAAGACACACAAACAAGGGGACAAATGAGAAACTTTTGTGCACACTTTGCTTTTCTATCAACTATGGAACCCAAGAATCATGTAGAAGCTTTGCAAGATTCGGATTGGGTGGTAGCTATGCAAGATGAATTAAACGAGTTTGAAAGAAACAAAGTGTGGCACTTAGAAGCAAAATCGAAGAACAAGAAGATTATTGGACTTAAATGGGTTTTCAGGAACAAGCTGGATGAACACGGCATAATCGTTAGAAACAAAGCAAGGTTGGTGGTAAAAGGTTATAATCAACAGGAAGGTATTGACTATACTGAAACTTTTGCTCCCGTAGCTAGATTAGAAGCTATTAGAATTCTTATTTCATTTGCTGCTTTCATGAATTTTAAATTATATCAAATGGACGTAAAATGTGCATTCTTAAATGGGTTTCTAGAAGAAGATGTATATGTGGAACAACCACCTGGCTTTGAAAACCCAATTTCTCCGGATCACGTCTACAAGCTTGATAAAGCTCTTTATGGGCTAAAACAGGCACCTAGACAATGGTACGAAAGATTATCTAAGTTTTTGATTGAAAATAAGTTCATACGTGGTAAAATTGATAAGACCTTATTCTTTAAGAATAAAGGTTCGAATATATTAGTTGTTCAAATATATGTTGATGATATTATTTTTGGTGCTACAAATGAATCGTTATGTAAGGAATTTGCTGACCTAATGAGTAATGAGTTTGAAATGAGTATGATGGGAGAATTAAATTTCTTCCTTGGTTTGCAAATTAAACAAACTGCTAACGGTATCTTTATTCATCAACAAAAATATATAAAAGAACTTCTAAAGAAATATGGACTAGATAGTGCTAAGACAAACCATACACCCATGGCCACTAACATTAGGTTAGATGAAGACTCTAACGGAATTAATGTTGACCAAACGATGTATAGAGGCATGATAGGATCACTATTATATCTAACAGCTAGTAGACCCGATATATCCTTTAGTGTTGGCTTGTGTGCTAGATTTCAATCAAATCCTAAAGAATCACATTATACGGCAGTTAAAAGAATTCTTAGATATCTAAAGGGAACAGATGACTTATCCTTATTTTATCCTAAAAGTGATGTCTATGACTTGAAAGGGTATAGTGATGCAGATTACGCAGGTGATCTTGTAAATAGAAAAAGCACTTCAGGAATGATACAGTTTCTTGGATATTGTTTGGTTTCATGGAGTTCCAAGAAACAGAACACAGTAGTTTTATCCACGGCAGAAGCTGAATATGTAGCAGCAGCAGCCTGCTGTTCCCAAATGCTCTGGATTAAACAACAGCTAAGAGATTTTGGTATTAAATTTGAATGTGTTCCTATTTATTGTGATAATACTAGTGCTATTTGTATTTCTAAAGATCCGGTGCATCATTCTAGAGTTAAACATATTCATATTAGACATCATTTCCTTAAGGATAACGTAGAGCTTAAAAATATTATTGTTAAACATGTCAATACTAGTGAACAAGTTGCAGATATTATGACCAAACCGCTTCCAAGAGAATAATTTGAAAAGATGAGGTTGGAGCTAGGTATGATCAAGCTTCACTAACGTTTAATTGCTAGTATTCCTCCTCAAAACATCATGAAAAATCGGAAGGGTTCAATCAACCACAACAACCAAGATTGTTCACTCAATCATTGCGAGATTTGGGTATGCTTCTATTTAAATCTATGTCTTAAACTTTATCTTGATTGCTTGCATGTTTGAACTAATTAGACCAAGTAGCATAATTTATTTTATATTATATATTTTATTACCCACATACTATAAACTATTTTCGAAAAATACAAAAATATTTTATTTTCCACAAATTTCAGCATTTTCTTTATTTTATTTCTTTTCGGTGAACCAACATTATTTTATAAAATGGAAAGACGGATCATCGAGGTGTTTCGGAAAGTAGTTATCTTAATCGACAAATTCAACGAACTTTCACGTAAACTTTTCGTTACCTCACTCGGTTCATATGCTAAAACTAATTCAAGGAGTTGTACTAATTTTCATAACCGTCCCTTCACACACTTTATATAACTCACTCTTAACGTCACATCAATCACTCACCATAATTGCCAAAGTACAACTTCTCCTTTCTTATTTCAAAAACCGTCAACCCCTTTTCTTCTTCAAATCCCTAACCTTTCTCAAATCAACTCATCTTCACCATGAAAACTCCCAAAGCTTCATCCACCAAGAACACCAAAGAAAACACGCCCAAATTCATACAACCGGAACCACTACAAGTCATTCACCCTTCATCCGACAACCCACAATCATCAACTCCCTCAACTCAACCCAAATCATCAAAGACCATGCATGTTGGCACAAAAAGGGCTTTTTCCACCAAAGGAAGCTCATCATCAAAACCGGCGAAAAAGGCCAAGGTTGTGGATCCTGATTGTGCTGAGGAGGTTGCAAAGGAGATGTCTGTAGGTTTTGGATTGGACAAATATTGGTATGATTCTACTCCCTTTCCTCAATTACACGCCATTTTAAGTAATCAAGGTTGGGAAGAATTAATGAGTAATTTTTCTTGTAATCCGATTTACCCACATCTCATGAGAGAGTTTATTCAAAATTTTACAATCGACAATGGGGTTTGTTCTAGCGTCATTAAAGATATTAAAATTGAATTTAACAGTTTAATGTTGGGGGAATGGTTCGGAGTTCCTGTGATAGGGTTTGACACTTATCATGTTGGGTCAAAGATTGTTTTTTCGGGTATCACAGAAAAGACAATTTTAAAATTTCTTGGTCAAGAAAATAAAAGGAGGTTTAGTCACATGTCTCTGTCTCCACTACACAAGCTTCTTTACAACATTGCCCGTAGGTTTATTTTACCCCGCAATTCTAAACGGAGTGAAGTAAATCTACGTGATGCAACATTGATCTACTGCATGGCTAATCACATTAAAATTAATTTTCCGTCTTTGATGGTATCACATTTGTCCGAATGTATTAAGAAAGGACTTATGGTTGGATATGGAGGTTTGTTGACTTGCATTTTTAAGAAGTTTGGAGTCCCTTTGGATGGGCTAGAATTCCCTATGAGCGCCAACAATAAGATAAGTGAAAGGTGCCTTACTAATTTACACCTTCAATTGAATGAGAAGGGGATTCTAGAGCATGCTGTTGAGGAGGTTGAAGTATGTTCTGATGAAGAAGAGGAGGAAGTAAAGGGAGAAGAAAAAGAAGATCAGGAGGATGTTCCCACTGCCACTGTTGAGGCAGAAACTGATAGGGAACAGGAGGATGCTGTGAGTGAGGGGGAACAGGATGAGGGAGAAGGAGAAAAGGAACAGGAAAAAGATGAGGACCTTCATGTGCCTCTTAAGAATATCAGGAAACCTGCTGTGCTCACACCACGAAAGAGCAAGAGGTTGGCTTCCAAAAGTTCCTCGAGCCAACATGATAACATTACTTCTCCAACCCCACCATCACCAAAACCAGCCTCACCCACACCAGTTGACATTCCATCATCATCACCATCACCAATTCCACTTCACCTCCACCCACTGGTTTTACTAGGGATGACTCACCCTTTCCTCCAACTCCAATTGATCTCATTCTAGGCAAATTTGATTCCTTGCAGTCTCAACTCATTGCATTTCAGAGTGAAGTTCATGCCTCTCTATCTACCATTGCTGAGCAACTCACCGACATGAAAACACGTCTTGGTGCGAAGCTTGACACAGTGGCGGTGCAAACTGAGTTTGTTGATGAGGAGACTGCTGCCTGATCCCTCCTGCCTCTATTTTCATTTAAAAAATTTGATGATTGGTTGGCCCATTTTATTTGTAATTCTCTAAACAATGTTTTTCTTTTGCCTTTTGTTTAATGTACCAGCTGGGGTACGAAACATTTAACTTTTTATGCTTATGCTACTTACTAATCCACTACTTTTCATCCTTTATATCATATTATCCTTTCTTATCCTATGGTCTAATATGTTTGCTTGCATGCTTTCTCGATTTATGTTTGGGCATTTATTTTCTTAGTTTGCTGCTTACTATCTTAATTTGTCTAACGCTTGCCTTAGAGCTGTGATTTGATTCATATCCCTACTTTTTGATTGATGCCAAAAGGGGGAAGAGTAGCAAACAAACTTTTGTGAATGCTTGTGAATGCTTACGTTTTTGCTTAGTCTTTGGATAATTGATTCTCTATTCTTGGTTTACTTCATAACACTTAGTTTGATAACTTACTGTTTGATATATTTAAGGGGGAAGAGTAGCCAAACAAGAGTATGTTGACTTACTGTTTTGATTTATGTTTGGTTCATATGGATCATTTGATTGGCTAATTGTTGTTTGACATGAGTTATATTGAATATTATCACCTTGTTTATCTTTGATTCATACAACTCATAATTTTCTTGACTTACTTAATTGTCTTGAATTACTTAATTAGAATTACTTGATTTTTTGTGTCTCTTAATTTTTAATTTTATGTCTTTAAGTTTCTTAATTATTATGTTTTTGGTTTATTTTGTTTTTGGTATTTATGTTTATGTTTTGTTTCGCGTTTTATTTTAAAAAAAAATTAAAAAATTTGAAGTCATGCTTAATCACATGATTTTCGTCAAAAATATTTTAGAGTAATATGCTTGCCTTAGAGTTTGGTAAATTACTTGTAACGATTTAATTTACTAAATATGTTTGAACTTGTGTTTAATCTCTAACATGTTCAAAGTTATTAGTTTTACTCTTTCTTTTATCAAAGTTTGTTTATAAGTTTGTCATCATCAAAAAGGGGGAATTTGTTGGCCCATTTGAGTTTTGATGATGACTTAACAAATTATAAACAAACAAAATATTTGTAGAGATTGTTTTGTAGGTTAAATATCCGATTATTGTAATCGTCGATGGTACCTAAGGATTAGTCAATGGGAATCGTACAAGTCAAAGTCAAAGTCAACAAAGTCAAAGTCAGTAGAGAAGGTCAATGAGGAAGTCAAAAGTAGAATCCAAGTCTACTGTTCCTGATATTGATAAACTGATGATGTTGCAGATAGAGACAGTACGTTGTTCCTCCAGAATCCGGTCAGAGGAGAAGTCAACAAAATTATTTAGAAAAAGTCTTAAGTTAATTTTTCTATATTTTAGTTTTGTTGTACGGTTAATAAACAAGGAAGCACAAGGAATTAATCTAAGAATTAAAATAACTAACTCCTAAAAAGTCTCTTGAAAATGGCTATTTTTAGCTAGAGTCAAGGTTAGACTTTGAATAACCACCAAGGAAGTTATTTCCTTCTCACGGTCAATGCCCACTAATCCCTCATCTTTAGATAATGGGTTTATGGCATAACTTGTTCTCAAATGATTATAAAAGCATTTTTCTAACCGGCACAAACATTTGGTGATCAACATTGAGAGAAAATTATTTCCGAAAATTTGTGCCCAATTTCGTGAGATTCAAGAATCAAGAAAAGGAAATTTTTGAGTGTTCTAAACCGAAAATTAATTCCTAAATTTTTCCTTGTGCTATCTTTGTTTGTTCATCCAATTTAGAGAATTTATCTTGTATGGGTTTTTGAGAGAATTTTGTAATTAGACTTGGGTAAGTCTAAGGGGGAAGTGAGAAAGAGAAGAGAGAAAGAGAAGGAGAATCGAGAGAAGGAACAAGAAAGAAATCGAGAAAGAAGAAGAGAAGGAGAAGGAGAAATATATTTTATGTAATAGAGAATTAAATTACATAAAATAATAGAGAATCGAAATCCCTAGAGGGTCGTGGTTCTTGTTCCCACGTTAAATTCTTTGAGTTTCTTTAAAGTTTTCTTTTATTTTGTTTTGAGTATTTTCTCTATTCATAATTCCGCAAGAAAAGGGCGAAAATACTCTAAAGAGAACAAGTAACAATTCACCCCCCTCTTGTTACACTTCATTGTCTCTATACGTTTCTACATACTATAATAAAAAAAACAAATACATGTTAAGAAACTCTAATTTGAAATTTATGTAGTTTTTAAATTCAAAAATATAATATTTCAAGCAAATTTATAAGAACATATCTTGTTGCGAGAAGTACAACTCAAATATTAAGGAATAAGTTGATATCAATTTTGGTAAAAATTTCTTTATATGGCAAATTAGTATGGGAATGACACGTGGAATTTCACATTCTTTTTATTAAATTTTATGATATGATATGGCAAATTAGTATGGGGAATGACACGCGGAATTTCACATTGTTTTTATTAGATTTTATGATAAGTTTGAACGATGAATAGTACCCATAACCGTAATGTAGCAAGTATTTCAGAACGGATTAAGTATATATTATCAATTTCTGTTCAAACTACTTGTAATATTAAAAATATTGTGCGCTATTTATAGAACTACAATTTTTTACATTTCTTTCAACAATTAACATTTCTTTATATACTTTATCGCATCGAGCATATCTTTACAGATGTGTAAAAAGCAAATGAAAATTATTTCATTTAAAAAATAATAAATCGCCTATGATTCAATTAGGAAATTGAATTAAATAGAATTAAATGTCCAGCTTAAAATGTTTGTAAATTAATCTATAATCAATTAAAGCCCACGGAGAGAATAGAGCTCTTCCAAACTTCATTATGGATGACACAACTTGTTATTTAAGATGGTCTCACTATGAGTTATTGGGCTAAGAGCATGTTCTGTTCAACTTATTTTTTAAACTTATTACTTATTTTTATTGAAATCAAATCAGATCAAATCCGACCAGACCAGATCAGATCCGACCAGACCAAACCAGATCAGATCAAATTAGATTTATTCAGATGAAAACAGACCAGAACAGATCAGATCAAATTAGACCAGACTAGATCAGATCAGATCAGATCAGATCAAACCAAATCATATCAGATCAAATCATGATTACTTATTATTATATATTTTTTTTAAGAAAAACATATTTCATTTCATAAAAAGAGACTTTACAAAAAGTTGGTGGGGAGTCGAGCAACAAACTAGGCACCCACACCTTTTTGAATACAAAAAGCTAATCTTTGGTAAATATAAGCCCTAGTCTTATTATTATTATTATTATTATTATTATTATTATTATTATTATTATTATTATTATTATTATTATTATTATTATACTAATATTATTCATTTCATAAAGAAAACTCTACAAGTTGTTAGGGAGCCGAGCAACAAGCTGAGTACCCACGTCCTTTTGAATATAAAAAGCTAGCGTACGAATAATATAGGGCTTGGATTTGGTACTACTAGAGTTACTTGAAGTAAGTAATGAAGGACCACAACCTAACTTATTTGCATCAGTATGGAAGAACGACTCACCTTCGAGGAAGGGTATCCGCACCCCACTCTTCATATGCATATGAGAAAGGAAAGACCCAACCGCCCAAGGCAATACAAAAATATATGCCATAAAAAAACTGCACCTATACAAGGAGAAAAACAAAACATAACAGAAAACATCAAAAAAAACCCCAAGAGAGAGAAAGAAAGAAAATAACAAAGTAGCTGATAAAAAACATCAGTAGCTAACGCCTTGACAATAGGTGCTCTAGATTAGAATCAGCTGACAAGGAAGAGAGTCGATCGCGAATGACCTTTTGGATGCATGACACAACATACTCAGGTCTATCAACCACATTATCCCAAACAACTACATTCCTCATCTGCCAAATATAATAAATAGTAGAGGCATAAATGGCACACAAAATGCATTGTTGATTTTTTTTCGACTTGTGTCTCATGAAGTCCATATGGGTTAGAGGCTTTAAACGAATACCCATCCACTGTTTCAATCCTTCTAGACATCGTTGACTAAAAGGACAATCAAAAAACAAATGATTTGAGGCTTCTTTCGTAGTAGCACATAGAGGGCAGAGGTCATCATCAATTACACCGATGAGCTTCAGTTTACTCTTGTTTTTTAACTTCCCCTTAGCCATTAACCAGCAACAAAAGCGAGCTTTAGGAATAGAGAGCTTGTTCAAAACCTTAGGTCGCCAACTGACCTTCTAAAACTCATCAAAATGGCTTATGTATATCTCCTTAATATAATAGAAATTGTTGAAAATCCATTGTCTATATGAATCTTCGATAAAACTCAACTTCTTTAAAACTCAACTAGCTAGTTGTAATTGGGGGATTGCAGATCTCCCAATTACCCCCTTTTGTATAAACCACATGAGCCCATCTTACCCGCATCGAACCTTTCATCAAAAAAATGTGCCAGGAGATCTTCCCGACATCAATTTGATTCCATACGAACAGATACCGAATACCAAGGCCCCCAACTTTCTTGGGTTTACAGAACTCTTTCCATTTAACCAAATCAGGCTTGTTGGGATCCGCAATACCCTACATATGGAGCTGATACACTTTATGATACCATTAGGGATGATAAAATTTTGGCACCAATAAGCAGAGATACCCATCAAAATAGAGTTAATGATCTGCAAACGAGCAGCATATGAAAGATGATTAACACTGCAACCCTTGATTTTATCCAGCATTTTGTCAGCCAATTGCTCACAATCAGCAACAAAGAGTCTACGAGAAGAAATAGGAATGCCCATATACTTAAAACAAAGGGAACCAATAGTGAATCCAGTGAGGGCTCTAATATCATCTATAATAGTGATAGGGACCTCTGCAGTATACATAGATGATTTGGAGGAATTAGCTTGTAATCTGGAGGCCTTAATAAACAAGAGAATGCATTAATGTATAACATTAATAGAATAGATGTATCCTTTACGAAAAACATCAAGTCAACCGCAAAGCAAAGGTGAGTGAGCTTAATCTTCCTGCATCTCGGATGAAAACCATAGCTACCTTTCTTGCTCTTTAAGATACGAGAAAGATATCTCGTGCCAATAACAAAGAGGAGAGGAAACAGAGGATCACCTTGTCTTAGACCTTGTTTAGCTTCCGCAGGACAATCACTAATCATGAGAACATAACTCGTAGAAGAGATGCAGGACATAACAATATGAATAAAATGGATAGGGAAATTCAGGGCACCCATCATATCCTTCCAAAACGACCAATCCATAGAATCATAAGCTTTGCATAAGTTAATTTTTTAGAAGACAGCTAGGAGCACAGTAATGTCTTGAATATTGTTTCACAAGATCCTAACAAAGCAAAATGTTATGCATATATGCTCCGACCTGCTACAAAAGCACCTTGGGCTTGATCGATGAGTCTATCTAGACTAATTTGAGTCTAGAGCAAATCAACTTAGCAATGCATTTATAAAGCACGTGGCAACAAGAGATAAGGCGAAAGTCACTTGGATGAGTAGGGCATCGAGTTTTTAGGATCAATGTGATAGTTCTAATGTTCTAGGACTTCAAAATTTTGTCAGTATGAAAAAATTGGCAAATAGCTTGGGTAACATCCTCGCCAACGATGTCCCAGGATATGGAACCTGCTGTTAAATCATCCAAGCCGGGAAACTTATCATTCAGGATACTCCACAAAACCTCTTTAATCTCTGCTTTATTAAAGCTAAGATTAAGCAAGACTCTCTGAGTGTCTAACAAAACGAGACCAGAATGGACAATATCCAAGTTAATTTTCCCACTCCCTAAATGCTTAGTCCCAGAAGACATTAGAATAGAACAAAAAAGAATCCTCGACGGATCTAAGCAGGATCAATGATATTACAACCACTACATGAAGATGGGAAATTCTATTCGTTCTGAGTCTACGATGGATACTCTGGTGAAAGAACTTAGTATTGTCATCGCCAAATTTAATCCAATTCATTTTTGCCTTTTGTCTCAAGGAGGACTCAAGATCAGAATTCAATTGATGAACTTTAGTACTAATTTCCTTTTCCTGTTTAACTAGAAAATCATCACCAGGGCTTAGCATGCAGCTGCCCCTGAATCTCATTATTATTATTATTATTATTATTATTATTATTATTATTATTATTATTATTATTATTATTATTATTATTATTATTATTATTATTATTATTATTATTATTATTTTATTTTTTTTGAGGATATTATTATTATTATTATTATTATTATTATTATTATTATTATTATTATTATTATTATTATTATTATTATTATTATTATCATCATTATTATTATTATTTTGTCAATTGATTTGTATTATATACCAAAAAAATAATACAGAGAGGAAAGACGAAAGGACAGGAAATTAACTCCTGACCAATCCACCAAAAATGCTAACGCTCAAGACTAAAAGACGAGCGAAAGCCCAAAAAACCCTAACCACTAACTACTTAGATACAAGCATGTCTAGCATTCTATTGTTAACCCTCCCTGCAATCCTAAACTCTATACAACCTACAACCTCCTTAGCACTAATAGGATGGTTGTCAAAAATTTTCCTGTTGCGCTGCATCCAAATATTGTAAATCATCTCAGTCCATAGACCTACAATCAGCTTGGCAATGCGGGACCTAATCCCCTGGGCATTCGGACACTCGAAGAAAAGATGTTGAGTCGTTTCTCTAGCAGTGTTACAAAAGGTGCAGTTCTCATCCGTAAGCTCTACCCATTTCCCGATTCTGTCTTTAGTTGCCAACCTATCTTGAACAGTAAGCCAAGTGATGAATTTTGCGCTCGGGCTAGCCACATTCCTTATCATGATATTCCCCCAGGCAACCCTTGGTTCTTCCGCAATAAGATGCTCGTAAGCTCTGCCAATGGAAAAAGTAGTGTCTCTATCTATTTGCTCCCACCCCCCAAGTTTCGCAACGAGCTCACTTTGTTTCATAATCTTCTTGAAGATCCATGAAGCATGTATAGAGGGTCTAACATTCTGAATTTCCTGGTCTTTGATGTAGTAGCTGTGGACCCCTTTCACCCATAAGTTCTCCTTTTTTCGAGCAAGGTTCCAAAGATGCTTGAGAATGGCCGCTTTGTTCCACCTGTACATGTCCCTCAGGTTGAGCCCTCTTTTGGAATAGGGTAAAACCATTTGTTTCCAAGCAACAACAGCTTTTTTGGAGAGACCATCCTTTCCTGTCCATATGAAGGATCGACAGACATTTTCCACCATCTTAATAAGCTTTCTCGGGAGGCAGAAGATTTTAGCCCAAAAGTTTTGCATACCGCCTATAACACTGCGCACCAGTTGGATTCTACCTGCATAAGACAATAACCGAGAAGACCAGTATCCAATACGCCCCACAATCTTGTCCACCAACGGTTTACAGTCACGAGTATTAAGCTTCTTGGAGTGAAGAGGGACCCCAAGGTATCTGAAGGGGAATGTACCTTCAACCATATTAAGGTAACTGATGAGCTGGTCCTTTGACTGAGTATCCACACCTGAAATGTAAACATTGCTTTTGTTGGTGTTTGCCTCGAGCCCTGACGCCCTAGAAAAACGCGTGAAGGTGTGCATCAGGCTTTGAGCTGAGTAGATATCAGCCTTGCAGAACATAAGAAGGTCATCTGCAAAGAGGAGATGCGTTATATTTTCTTTCTTACATCTGGGGTGATAGTGAAAGTTGGCATTCCTTCTCTGAGTATACATGAGCCTTGAGAGATACTCCATTGCAATGGCAAACAAGTAAGGGGAGATAGTATCTCCTTGTCTTAAGCCTTTCCTAGCCTCAAACGGTTGGAGGGGCATACCGTTTACCAAAATAGAGAAAGAAACAGTGGTCACGCAGGCTTTGATCCAATCCACGAAGCTGGGAGGGAAACCCATTTCTTCCATGACAAACACCAAGAACCCCCAACTAATCGAGTCATAGGCTTAGCAAAGATCCATCTTTATCATACATCTCGGACTATTGTTCTTTCGGGTGTACCCTTTGATGAGCTCTGCAGCCAGGAGGAAGTTATCTGCCATTTGTCTTCCAGGAATGAAACCGGATTGATCATGATCTATCACTTTCCCCACTACCTTTTGGAGCCTTCCCGCGAGGATTCTAGAGATGATGTTATAAATCACAGTGCAACAGGCAATTGGCCTAAAGTCTCCAACTCTATTTGCGTTACTCACTTTGGGGATAAGAGTAACTGACGTGCAGTTATACGGCTGGAACAGGACTTTGTTGCTGAAAAAATCTTTGATGGCACTAATCAGGTCCTCCTTTATGATATCACAGGCCCTTTTAAAGAAGCACGCATTAAACCCATCAATACCCGGAGCTTTGTTGTCGTTCATACCAAACAAAGCTTCTTTAATCTCACCCTCTCCCACTTCTCGGATTAACATTTGGCTGTCGCTGTTATTGAGCTGGGGACCATCTCTCATAATCCTTCTATCAATCCCCTCTAGGTTAGGAGTTGCCTTACCTTGGAGGATTTCATAGAACGTTTTTTGTTTCGTTGTGAATCTCCTCTGTAGAGTTAGGCCACTTGCCCTCCTGATCTTGAAGAGCGTAAATGCTATTTGAAGCCCTTCGCTCCTTAATGGTTGCATGGAAGTAAGCGGAGTTCTCATCTCCATGCTTGACCCAATTGATTCGAGCCTTTTGATGCAGCGCCTTGCTTTCGATGGTTCTCCACATTCTCACTTGACTGATAGCTTCTTTCTCTTGCTGGTGATACTCTAAATTTGTGGGATCAGTTTGGAGGTCGTGTTGAATTTTCCCTAGGTCCTCTTCCCACTTCTGGATTTTATCCTTTATACCCACGAACTCCTTGGTGTGTAACTGCTTCAGCTGTTTTTTAACATTTTTCATTTTGTACCAAAGCCTCTGTAATCCTACACCTTTAACTCTGATCTTCCAAGCTTCCTCTACAACCTTTAAGAAATCCTGATGCTCACACAGATAATTGAAGAAACGGAACGGTCTGCTCTGGTTTTCTTCATATCTATGGAGGTTCAGAATAAGCGGGGTGTGGTCCGACGTTTGAGGATTCGCATAGTGCACACTAGCATGACTGTAATTGCTCAACCACTGAAGATTCCCAATAGCATGATCAATCTTTGTAAGTGTCCGGTTCTCCCCTTCTCCTCTATTTGACCAAGAGAACTTGTGACCTTTCTCACTAATGGGGTGCAACTCCTTGGAATCAAGCCACTGAACCATGTCATAAGTTTCATAGGTAGTCACCTGGGCTCCATTCTTCCTATGCTCTTCTTTGAATATAGCATTAAAGTCTCCTATATACAAACACGGAGAGTTGTAATTTATAACCCTCAGCTCCTTCCATAAATCCTTTCTATCCCTCACATTATGAAGGCCATAGACAAACACAATGTGGAAGCTAATATTAGCATTTATGGGAGTGATTTTGGTAGCTATGAATTGCGGGTGAGTCTCAAATTTTTCTAATTTACATCGGTCGTGCCTCCAACCAACCCATATTCTACCCCTTTCATGTTGGGTATAATTGGTGCTCCATTTCCAACTATTGCCAAATCTTCTCTGAATATTCTGAGCATTTGCTTCTTTGACTTTCGTTTCTAACAAACCAACAACACTGATATTATTGTCTCCAAGAAAGTTTTTAACTTCCTTGGCTTTCATGGGGCTATCATGCCCCTAACATTCCACGAAGCTATAATCATTGCATTGAGGGAATTGGAGGGTTCCCGCCCCTTTCTCGTTCACTTCCATCTTCTGTGGGTGTTTGATCAATCTTCCCTGCATGACTCAAGACTGTAACAACATGTTGTTGATGCGTGAGATTGGTGACAGCTTTTAGTTGGACTCTCCTTGCTGTTTTCCCTGGGGCTACGGGTGTCCAAGGCTCTTCCTCATCATCCTCTACCTCATTACACTGACTACTCCCTTGGACTTATTGCCTTTGAGTAGGACTGCTCTGCTTCACATCCGAAATCTGTTGTACATCCGAAACTTGTTGCATATCCGAAACCTGCTGCTCACTGATTATCGTGGCCATACCAGCAGCCTGCTGAACGTCTGGGGGGTCATGGGACAGTTTGTCTCTAAGCTCAGTGGCATTCTTAATACCCTACATAAAAGAGGTTGTTTCCTTGGGTATCCACATCCTTTTTCACCCATAATTTTATCTTTTTCATTTCCCGAATGGAGTTGCTGTGATTGGTCTTTGCCTTCATTTTCTTTGCACTCATGACCCACTTTATTGCACCTACGGCAAAAGAAAGGTCGCCACTCTGGAATGGCTTTTTGAACAAATTCCCGTCCTGTACTATCTCGCACTGTGATCTCCTTAGTGAACTCCTTTATGATATCGACCTCCACTAAAACTCTAGCATATGAAATTTTACTTTGCTTTGCTGTGCACTCATCTGCAAGAATCGGCACACCCACGGCACTTACTATTCTACTTAAAGTCTCCTCCTCCCAACAATGAAGTGGAAGGTTAGGTAATCTAATCCACACAGGTATAACCCTCAAAACTTCCTCCTTGAAATCAATGGTAATGTTCCATTGTTTAACAATCATTGGGGCTCTATTTAGGAAGTAAGGACCCCCTTTGAGTACCTAAGAACATTCATCAACAGAGTTAAATCTCAGTATAAAATACCCATCTTCATGAAAGTGTATCATTGGCATACTAACGAAGGTCCAGTGTTTACGAATGAAGCCCCTAATTATCTCTACATTGACATTCCCTCCAACAACATATACCACAATTGATCGTTCCCAAAATTTAACCAATTCAACAGCAGCATTTGACTCTATTTGCACAACGGGTTTGCCATTCTCAACTATAGGGGGTACAAATTTAAGGGACATACCATTAGGATTGCTTGGAGTTCTCACCTTATCACGCCAAGAGGGCAGCTGATCACTCAATGGGAAAACAGTAGGTTGAGACGTCCCAAGGGCTGGAAATTGGTCCTTTTCTGCTGGTTGGTCTACATTAACCTCCTTCTCCATAGTGAATTTAGTCGGATTACGTTGTTTGTCCAGATGTTCAATTTGCTGCTTCAAATCTTGTAGTTGTGTTCTGACCAATTGGAGTTCATCCCTATCACGCTGGGCTGTGTCAATTGCAATTGAATCCACCACCTCTTCCCTGTCCTCTTCTACTGCCTGAGAGGGGGAATTATCAATTGATTCATCATCCCCTTCCCTGTCGTCTTCACTTGCCTGAAATTGAACCCTAGCTTCCGACGTATCTCCCGCACTTCTCGTGACCATGCCTGAATTCCGTCCTTCTTCTCCTCTTCCTCTGCCTCCTCTACCTCGTGACCCTCTTCCTCCTCTCATGAGTGATGGGTGGTGTTTGTTCTTGCCGAAAAGTTTGAGTCTGCCGGGTCCTAACGGCTATGCGCCCATCGTGAACCCAGACCTCCTCTCTCTAGAATTGAAGTGTTTTTTTATATTATTATTATTATTATTATTATTATTATTATTTTTTTTTTTTTTTTTGAATTAATTATTATTATTATTATTATTATTATTACTTTTTTTGGCAAATAAAGATTTTTCATTCACCAGAAAAACAAATACATCATGGCAAGGAAAATCACCCCATCATATGTGCATCAGTATGGAAGCAAGGCCCACCTTCTATGAAGGGTTTGCTCGCCCCAATCTTCACGTGCATATGAGAGAGGAGAGGCCAAAACAACCGACGCAAAAAGTCAGCAATAAAGAAGCTAGACAGAGGCTAAGCACTCTACAAAATAAAACCAGCACACATAAGTGGAAATACAAAATAACAAATAGCACTCCCAGCAGCAACATTTGTGCATAAAGCACCTAAATACACTGCAGCACGCCTTTAATGAAAACCAGCAGCAAGAAAGCAGGTCCCATCACACATACACAAACAACCTCAAGCATCCACTCTTTTGCACGCACAGACTATGCACAGCAGACCCTAGACCAATCAACATCCAAGGGAACAACTACCACTCTTCTGCACAAAACAAATAACCAATGAAACAACAGCTCCATATGGCATGCAATATATCAGTCCAAGAATTCCACATCAGCCATACTCATAGCTCACAGCAAGCCCCAAGCACCACAAATGATCAACAACAAATTGAGTAGCTCATCAAAGTGAAGGAAGCAACAGATGATTGTCAATATCAGCAGCACAGAAACTTCAACACACAACAGTAGACATCATTCAGCCAGCACCACCTCAAACCAGACGCAAGTCAAGTAGGACAGCCCAACAATCTAGCTACTAACACAGCAACACTAGCATTCTTAGTACTAAATGTACGCAGCATCAGTAACCCTCATAGCACACCAATCCAAAAAGAACAGAACAACTGATACTGCAGCATAATGTTCAAGTGCACACAATAGAACTGAAGCAACCAGACAGTAACTTCTTGGATCAGTCTTCAATAACCCTCGTCAGTTAGTGTAGCATAATGTTCAATTGTACATAAACAGCAACTAGAATCATTCTAAGACCATAGTGAAGCATCAAGTGAAGGAGCAACAGTAAGAAAAGAGAAATACTAGACCAGCAACATCTCTAGAATACGAGCAATCAGCACAAGTAAACTCTGCAAGCATTGCTAGAATCCTCTAACAGCAACATACAAGCACAGCAACAGAATAGTATTGTTCCAAAGCCATAGTCTAGGGCATAATAGTATTGTTCCAAAGCACAACAAGTAGGATGCTCTAAACAACAGATTAAACCAGTAATAGGACGACATTACCAGTCAGACAAAATCACAGGACAACATATTGCAAATCATATGGAACAACATATTAAACCAACACCACAATAGCCCTATAGCCAGCATGCTCTAAACACCCTAGACCAACTCAACATATCATCAATGAAATACCCTCAAGAAGACTATCCATAGCCTCAGAAATCAATCAAAACCCAATCATCTCAACTATTAACACGAAACATGTATATATGATCAAAACACCAAAGATAGCCTAGGATAACCAACGATCAATGTACTCATCAACCATCATTGAATGCAGACTACGAAATCTAAGGCGTACTTCAACTCACACAAGGCCACTAATATAGGAGGGTGATCGTACAAATCCATTCCAAACCGTATCATTTCTCGAACGCCAAATGTGAGATGGTAGAAGTAAATACAACACAAAGAACATTACGTCGCATGGTGTTTCCTTTGAGTTTCCTAAAGTCCATACGAGCAATATTACAAAATATAAGGCCATACCAACTACGAGCTTCCTGCACACAGCGCTGACTAAAGTCACATGCAAAGAACAAATGGGTATTGGATTCAATGTGAGTCTCGCAAAGAGGACATAGATCGTTATCAACCACTCCAATGAGTTTTAACTTGTCCTTTGTCTTAAGCTTTTGAAGAGCAACCATCCAACCTATAAAACGACTTTTGGGGATAGAAAGCATATTCCAAACAACATTGGTCCATCGAAATCTCAATCTAGAGTCAAGCAGATCTAGGTACGTCACTTTGATCGAATATGTATCCTTACTATTCCAGGGTAACAACCGATCCTTAACACTACAACATGCACCCATTTTACCCACAAGGATTCCTTGAGATGCAAAATATGCCATGCAACTTTCCCTATGGCCGCAATATTCTAGATATGCAAATTAAGAATACCAAGACCATCGACTCTTTTTGGTGAACATACAGAATCCCAACTAACATTGTCAGATTTGTGGGAATCAGGGACACCAAACCACAAAAAAGACCAGCAGATAGCATTAACAGTTTTAATGACTCTACGGGGGAGAATAAACATTTGACACCAATATGTGGAAATGCCCATCAGAACAGAATTGATCAATTGCATATGCGCCGCATAAGAAAGGTTCTTCGGACTCTAGGCTCGTATCTGCCATGTCATCTTATCAGCTATTTGCTCACAATCCACCATACTAAGCCTTTTGGACGAAAGAGGGACCCCAAGATACTAAAAAGGAAGAGAGCCAGAAGCAAATTGGGATATAGTCCGAAGGTCCTCCCTTAAATCAGCCGGAATACCAGTAGTGTAGATAGCAGATTTATCAGCATTAGCTTGTAAACCAGACGATTGGGAAAATACATGAATGCAAATACATAAGGCTCGGACCGAACAAATATTGGCCTTACAGAATAACATTAGATCATCGTCAAAACAAAGATGAGATATCCTAATAGATTTACAACGAAGGTGGAAATCAAAGGTACCTTCAGTAATCTTCAGTATTCTATACAGATATTCCATCCAAGAACGAAAAGCAGAGGCGATAGAGGATCCCCTTGTCGAAGGCCTTTCTTGGCACTGAAGACAGAAGTCGGGGTACTATTAATTAGGGCTGAGCAAAACTATCTGATGATCCGATTATCTGATGATTCGATCTGATATTCGATTCGATTTTTAGGATATCCGATTCGAAGTTACAATTCGGATCAAATATCCGATTCGAAAAATTCGGATATCGGATACAAATTCGGATATCAATATTTGTAGATTCGAATATCCGAATATACGATATTTTTTCAATTGTCGGATATCCGAAATTATTTCGGATATCGGATCTCGGATATCCGCATATTATAGGTAGTTTCGGATATCCGTTATTCATAAGAAAAAAATATATTTTTATAAATAAATTATTTTGACTAAATTCGGATACCGGATATCGGATATTTCGAATATCCGACTGGAAATTTTGAATTTTTTCTCATAGGCATCGGATATCGGATATCTCGAATATCCGATTCGAATATTGTCGGATACCGGATATCGGATATCCGAGTCGGATCGAATCGGATATCGGATATCAGATATACCAGTTTTCGGATATCGGATATCCGATCCGACTGCCTGTTTCGGATCGGATATCCGATTTTGCTCACCCCTACTATTAATCACGAGAACATAGCTCGTCGAAGTGATGCACCGCATAACACTCTTGATAAACGAAGGTGGAAAATTCAAGACCACCAACATCTCCTTTACAAACTCCCAACTCATTGTATCATACGCCTTACAAAGATCTATCTTCATAAGACAGCTCGGGGAACAATTCTTCCTAGTATAATGCTTTGCATGTTCTTGACATAATAAAATATTGTGCATGATATTCCGACCTGCGACAAAGGCACCTTGAGCCTGATCAATAAGGTCACCTAGTACTAACTTAAGCCTAGAACATATAAGCTTTGAAATACACTTGTAAAGCACATGGCAACATGAAATTGGTCTGAAATCTCTAAGGATGTGAAGGACACAAAACCTTAGGAATCAACATTATAGTAGTCGTGTTCCAGCTCTTAAGAATGTTACCCCTGCGGAAAAATTGTTCAATAGCTGAAGAAACATCCTTACCAACTATACTCCATGCAGCCTTATAAAACTTACTATTAAACCCATCCAACCCCGGAGCTTTGTCATTCGGGATACGCCACAATACAACCTTAATCTCATCATCTGTAAACAACAGATTCAAAAGCTTACCCTGCTGAAAAGATAAGAGCGGACCATTCCGAGCAACGTCAATGTTTACAGACGCCCTGAACTGGGGTACAATAGTGAAAAAAAACAAAGAGAAATGATAATAAAAAGCATTCGGAATCCTTTCCGCATAAAAAATGTCTTCACCATTCACATGTAAGAATGTGATTCTGTTGCACCTAGCACGATGACTAATACTTCGATGGAAAAAGGCCGTATTATCATCACCCAGAGTAATCCACCGAAGCTTAGCCTTCTGACGCAAAGAACCCTCATAATCCGCCTGTAACCATTTAAGGTGATTTGCTAGAATAGACTCTAAAAAAGCTAGATCATCGATCCAGGGCAATCATGCATCCTACTTTGAGCACGGAGCAAATCATCCTTAGCTCGAGCAATTGCAGATTGAATTTGATCTCTACCATATCTAGCTTTAAGTTCCTTCTTCAAAATTTTTAACTTCTGGGAAATCTAAAAGCTACAATACGTCGAAATAGAAGTATCCCAAACACGCTAAACGACGTCCAAGAAATCCTCCCTTTCCGACCAGACATTAAGAAACCTAAACGGTTTCCGCCTTCTAACATGCTCAATAAATTGCAGTAACATGGGAGAATGATCATATACACCCTCCGGGAGGAAAGAGACTAAAGCCTAAGGGAAAGCCTCTTCCCAAAGAGCATTACCAAGAACTCGATCTATCTTACTTATTCACTACAACATAACTTGCTTTTAGTGGGATATATTTATCGACATTTAATTTAAATGTCGCTAGTTCAAATTTCTTATAGTGTATATAGAGGATTTAGTGACATTCATTAGACCCTTTAGCTGCATATTAAAAAGTCAAACTAAAGCGTTTAGCGACATAGGATCTAGTGACATTTCTCACAAATGCCACTATAGACTATAGTGACAATTACATATGCACTAAAGACCAAATAAAGTTAAAAATATGAATTAGTTGCATTTTTTTAATGCCACTAAATCTAAATTTGTTGTAGTGATTACTCTCCTATCACCAGCTTAATTGTCATTCCAAGTATAAAAACGTCCATTATAATGAAGATCATGAAAATCACAAGAAGCCAAACAATCCCGCCAAGGTTGAACTTCATGAAGACAAACCGGCACCCCTTGTCTTTCATTGAAGTTCGCAATGGAGTTAAAATCTCCCAACACAAGCCACGGCCCTGAAAGAGTCTGACTAATCTCATACAACCGATGAAAGAGATTTAGTCGTTCATTCCTATCATTAGAACCATAGACAAAGGTATTGTAAAACTGCGAACCACTTCTAGGATGAACAAACAAGGGAATCATTTGACTAGGCATGTCAAAATATCAACATACATATCCTCGGGTTTCCAGACAACTACTATCTGACCACCCCTATGCTAATCCAAATTACAAGTAATACCCCAATTAGGAAACATACGAAGGTAAAGAACCCCCAAACTAACTCTCTTAACCTTAGCTTCGAGAATACCAAAAAGGCTAATATTATGATAATGAACAAAGGAAGCAACATCGAATTGCTTATTAACCTTATTGATACCCCGCACATTCCAGGCACAGATACTATTCATGATCCCGAATGGGATCAGCTCCCAGCGCTATAGAAGAAGGACCCATAGCCCGAATAGAGTCATTATAAACAAACGTCCCCAGAACATTAAAACCATTTGTAGTAGCCACTAAAGGATGAATAGACTGCTGCAAGGATTGATCGGAGTCCAAAACCTGCTGCATAGAGGTAGAACCCACACCCCCATAATCAGGACCTAATAGGGCAGGAGATGATTCCCCCGCATTGACAGGCACCTCAACATGCTGCTCTTAGACAGACCGTGGAGCAGTACCCATATGGTTAGCAGGCTGAACACATCCTTCCCCCCTCTCCTGCCACTAATCAGATACAGAAGAAGAAACCATTGTCCCATGTTTCTTACGGCCCCTTGTCGGAGCTACAAGAGCTACCTTCCTAAAACCTTTCCAAAGAGGCCTAAAACTCTCATCACCCTCATGAAGTTGGGGGCTAGAAGCCTTTTTCATCCCCATACGACAATCTGCAACAATATGACCATATTGACTACACTTGGAACACCATACAAGAATCCAATCATATTGAACTGATTGTGAGACAATCACGTCAGACTCATTGGAATAAAACAATTCCTCAGGAAATCCCTCCTCCACATTCATCTCAACTAGAACACGAGCAAAGGACATACAACTCTTAGTTTGTGTTGCTTCATCAATTTTGAAAACCACACCTAAATAGCAAACAATGCGTTTCAAAATAGACTCTGACCAAAATTTTTAAAGTTCAACTTAGGGAGTTTTACCCAAATGGGCATGGACGTAAGACTAGCCTTATCAAATGAGATATCAGGAGTCTAAGGCCTTACGATAAGCGGCTGCCGATCAAACAAAATACCGTTCAAATTACATGCTCTCTCCTGATGGTCCTTATGAAGAAACAAAATAGACTTTGACCAATATTATTATTATTATTATTATTATTATTATTATTATTATTATTATTATTATTATTATTATTATTATTATTATTATTATTATTTTTATTATTATTATTATTATTATTATTATTATTATTATTATTATTATTATTATTATTATTATTATTATTATTATTATTATTATTATTATTATTATTAGCAAGTGGTTGGTGTACCAAGACAGACTGAAAACGAAGCAAAAACTCCTGAACATGGGGATGATTGATGATGACGTGTGCCCCATTTGTGGCACCTAAACAGATGCAAAAGGTCACCTCTTCTTCAACTGTGAGTTTAGCAGACAATGTGTTGACATGTTGAGACAATGACTTAAGGTGACGTAGAATGTCAAGAGCTTGAAAGAAATGAGGTCGTGTGGCACAAGAAGCCATACTTGGCAACCTAGTCTACGCCATCTGGCGCGCAATGAGGTCGTGTGGCACAAGAAAGTCACAACAATCCAAAGAGTAATAGAAATCGTTAAGTTGGAATCTAAAACTAGAATCAGCCACCTGTCGTGGAGTAGACCCATACACGCTTGGTTTAAGGAGCTCTTGAATTTCTGACAGCTGGCACAACTCCTACAACACCATGCACACACCAGCAACAACCTCCATCAGTGCCTCTTTGTACAACAGCTAAGTCTTCTTGTGCAGCAGAGTTTTTGGCGTGCAGTAGCAATGGCTAGGTGTGTAGCAGCTTTGATAATCACAACAAGCGTAGGTCGCTGGAGGTGCACTGTGTGCCTGATGATCTACTTGCACACCAGCTGCAGCTGATACAAGCCAACACAATCTCATTAGCTACTGGTCCTACTATTTTATGTTGTACTATCCCATGTATTACTTTTTTGTCGGAATTTTGTGTTTTGGTCCTTGTTAGACCTTTTGATCTTGGTTGCGACTAGCGCACTCTTTGCTCTCGTCATGTAATGCCGTCTGTGGCATTATTTTTGAGATATCCCAACGTCTCCTTTGCACATGAAGAGTGAAGGTGAGAAATTCTTCCTAGAAGGTTGGCTCTTTTTTCATCTTGATGTAGCATATAGGGAAACCTTTCGATATTTGGGTATAGTTACCCCTATTGTAACTGTTTTATTTGTAGTGATTGCCCGTGCTAAGCACGGGTTATTTAATATTTTATCATATTTAACATATATTTTTACGTAAATCAATAAAAAATTTCAACTATAAATACTAAACCAATTTTTTGTATACGATATTATATGTTAAAGTATAAATATTATCACAATCCACACATATTAAAATCTTTAGTTTTTGCTTACTTTTAACCCATGAAACAAATATATATGATTGATCAGACATTAATACATATTGGTGAAAATTTAAAATTTATGTTAGGTAATAATCAAATGATTGAATTCTAATTTTATATCTTAATCATAATTTTCCTATCAGAAAAGTAAAATTTTATATTTTAATATTAGGAAATCATATTATGATTGTTTTTGTCAATCCTTCTCAAGTTTAATTACTCCTCTGTAGATTTCGTCTGTCTCTAAACACGACTTATTTCTCCTCAATTTGAATAAAAAAAATAAAAATTTTCTAAATTAGAAAAAAAAAGATCTAGATGTGATCAATCAAAATAATAAAAATAAAAAGTAATTAAAAATTTAAATTTATAAATAAATCATTCACACATAGAAAAAATATGATATCAAAAATCAATAAATAAAATATTTGAGAAAATAAAAAGATAAAAATAGACTAATGCAGGGAGATATGGCTCATTCATCGAGATTGGTTACATGCATTACTTCTCTATTTGGTTCGATTTAGGTAAACACAAAAAATCTATAGAGAGAGATATTTAAAAATTATAAATCCAATTTTTTAGATGTGAAAATAGAAAATAGAGAACTTTTATGAGAAAAAGATAAAAGTAATTTTCCATCACAAGTTGCAATAATCTTCAAAAATTGTGATAATTAGTTTAGTAAGATATAGAAAGTCAGTAATGCTATAACAATTATTTTCTTAGTTGTAGGGGTTATTATCGTAGTTAATCAAGATATTAAAGGCTATTTGACGTAATAGCGTATTTAGTACTCTAGTTTAGGGGGTGCACACGGTCTGGTCTAGTCTAGTTTGACATATAAATGAGACCAAACCAGAAAGCCCGATCTGAAATTTTTTTAGACCAGACCAGTTGTAATACTAGACCGGACCGGACCAGACCGTTCTACAACGGTATAGTCTGGTCTACGGTTTTTTTCATTTTCAAGCAATTTATTTGGATGAAATTGAATGTGGTTCCTTCAAGAGAGAAATATAGACTAGGAACAATCATTTACAATAATCATATAGATCCAAAGAATCACAGTCATCCCTCCCAAACATTCATTCGAAAAAAGAGCTACAGAGTATTAATTATGAAATTGGAAATGCTGAGTTCATTAACTGAAATTCATCTATATTCAAAAAATCAAGGAAAAAACTACAAGATTCACCTATTGAAATTCGAAAACAAGGAAAAAAGCTACAAGATTCATCACTTGAAATCGAAAAATCAAGAAATATCAAGAACGCTACAAAATCAATCTACTGAAATTCAAAAACTCAAGAAATATCCAAACAGAAGTATGAAACAAATCAAACAGCCTCTGAATTCTAAAAATTTGTACTTGAGCATTGATGAAGAAAAATTGATAATTGTAGCAGAGAATGGAAAGGGGCAAAGAAATGTCAAGAATGAAAGTCTCTTGCCAGATTTGTTGAGTAAGTAGAAGAGATAGAGATGGCGCCTCCACTAGTTAGAATTTAGAGTTTCAACCTCTTATTTCTATTTCATGGGCTAATAAGGTTATTTTATATTTGGGCCTACCAGTCTATGCCCATTATTAAGGTTTTATGGTTTACACTAGACCGGAAAATATTACGGTTTTCCGGTCTAGTCCGGTCTAAAACTTTTAAAACCTAGACTGGTTCGGAAACCGTAATTCACAAATAAAAAAAAAACAGACCAGACCATTTAGACCGTAGACCAAACCAAATATATAAATTACGGTTTGGTTCAGTTTTGTTTACGATTTTGACCAAACTTTGTTCAGCCCTACTCTAGTTATTAGGAAACAATATCACGATTGTTATTGTCAATCCTTCTCAAGTTTAATTACTTCTCTATAGATTTCGTCAATCTTTAAACACGACTTACTTTCTCTCAATTTGAATAAAGAAATTAAAATTTGCTAAATATTAAAAGAAAAAGATATCCATATGTTTGATCAATAAAAATAATAAATTAATAGCAATAAAAAGCAATTAAAATTAAATTTACAAATAAACAATTATTTACATGCATGGAAAAATATGATATCAAAAATTAATAAATATAAAATATCTAAGAATATCATCATCATCATCATCATCATCATACCCAGTGTTCCCGCACATAGATACTCTATGGTCAGGGTCCGGGGAAGGAAGGTCGACGGCGTCTCATACCCAGAAGGAGAGGGCGGTCATAAGAGTCCTTCGGCTTTAAAATAGTCCTCAAGGATAGGACTTGCAAATATCCGAAACCTGCATCTTACACCCACATTAGCCAAGCATAGGGATCATATAAAAAGTATAAACGATACAGGTAGAAGAGGCAGTGAATAGCGATGACAAAAGACACAGAACAGTAACAAACAAGTCTAGTAATCTAAGACGTGAATAAGGCGCCGCCATGTGGCTCTATCCCTGGTCAGGTCCTTAGAGAGGTGTAGTTCGAGCAGGTCGCTGTGAATCTGCTCCTCCCACGTCCTCTTAGGTCTTCCCCGGCTTCTCTTGCCCTCCACTATGATGCGTTCAACCCTTCTCACTGGGGCGTCATGAGTGCTTCTCTGCACATGCCCAAACCATCTGAGCCTGTTCTCCTGCATCTTTGCAGAGAGAGGTGCAACCCCTAACTTCGCCCTAAACTCCTGATTTTTAATCCTGTCCATCCTTGTCTTACCACACATCCATCTCAGCATGCGCATCTCTGTTACTTCTATTCACTACTCGAAAGCCTTCTTTACAGGCCAGCACTCTGTTCCGTATAACAAAGCCGGCCTAATCGCAACACGGTAGAATTTCCCTTTTAGTCTACGAGGAAATCTTTTATCACAAAGCACCCCATTCGCTGCACTCCATTTGAGCCAACCTATCTGTATACGGTTAGTAACGTCACCCTCAATCTCCCCATTGTTCTGAATTACTGAACCCAGATATTTGAACTTGGACGTGCATGCAACAGCTTCTCCCCTAATGGACACCTCTGGCTCCCCTATCGATTATATCCCACTAAAGTTACATCGCATGTATTCAGTCTTCGAGCGACTTATGCGCATACCCTTACCCTTCAAGGCTTCCCTCCATTCTTCCAATTTACTATTAGCCTCCTCCTTAGTTTCTGCGGCCAAGACTATATCATCGGCGAAAAGCATACACCATGGTACGGTTTCCCAGATGGATTTTGAGATTTCATCCATAATCACCGCAAAGAGGAAAGGACTAAGTGATGATCCCTGATGTAAGCCCACTCTAATACTGAAAGACTCTGTTAGCCCCACCGGTGTCTGAATGTTGGTCGACACTCCAGCATACATGTCCTTTATGACCTCAATATATCTTGATGAAATACCTCTTTTCTTGAGGCTATCCCAAACGATGCTTCGTGGTATGCTATCATATGCTTTCTCCCGGTCGATGAACACGAGATGCAAATCCTTCTTTCGCTCCCGATACTTTTCCATTAATCTCCTCAAAATATGAATCGACTAATTAAAAATAGACTAATGCAGGAGATATGACCCATTCATCGAGATTGGTTGCATGCATTACTTCTTTCTTTGGTTCAAGTTAGCTAAACCCAAAAAATCTATAGAGAGATAATTAAAAATTAAAAATCCTATTTTTTAGATATGAGAATAGGAGAAAGATAGAGAATTTTCAATACTTTATTTATTAGGAAACATTATCATGATTGTTATTGTCAATTCTTCTCAAGTTTAATTACCTATATGTATATTTCGTCCATCTCTATACACTTACTTTCACTCAATTTTAATAAAGAAATTAAAATGTGCTAAATTAGAAAAAAAGATCCATGTTTGAACAATAAAAATAATAACAAAAAAAAGAGCAATTAAAATTTAAATTTATATAATAAATCATTCACATGCATAGAAAAAATATGATATCAAAAATCAATAAATACAATATTTAAGAAAATAAAAGATAAAAATAGACTAATGCAGGAGATATGACTCATTCATCTAGATTGGTTACATGCTCTACTTCTCTGTTTGATTCGAGTTAGCTAAACACAAAAAATCTATAAAGAGAGATAATTAAAAATTAAAAACTCAATTTTTTAGATAAGAGAATACAAGAAAAAATAGAGAATTTTTTTGAGAAAAAGTTTGAAGTAATCTTCCATCACAAGTTGCAATGATCTTCAAAAAATATGATAATTAATTTAATGAGACATAAAAAGTCATTCATGTTGTAGTAATTAATTCCTTAATTGTAGTATTTTAGATAATTCAGATATTAAAGGCTATTTGAGGTAATAGCGTATATAGTACTCTAGTTTTTAGGCGGAAACTAAACTCATCAAAACATGACCTATGTTCTCAGGTGGTCTCTGTTTTAATATTAGATATAAATAGATAGATAGATGGAAAATGGTTTGACACAAAATAATAATAATAATAATAATAATAATAATAATAATAATAATAATAATAATAATAATAATAATAATAATAATAATAATAATTATTATTATTATTATTATTATTATTATTATTAATATTATTATTAGGAAAATTTACCTAGAATAATCCAAACTATTCACGATTTTCCTACAATAATCCCACCTATTGATTAACCATAAATAATCCCAACTTTGAGGGGCATTTTCCTAGAGTAAACCCGGTGACCAGATGACTTGTTTTGGCAAGTTTTATTTTTTTAAAAAAAGATAAATTTAAATAAAATGTCGAAAAAATTCTAAAAAAATGTTCATAAAAAATTTATTATTTTTTTATTATTTAGAATTTTTTATTTAAATTTTTAAAACTATTTTCTAATTTTAAATTAATATTTAATTTATTTTTTTGGTGAATTACCTACTATAGTAGGTCATCGGGTTACCCAAGTTTACTCTAGGAAAATAGCCTTCAAAGTTGGGATTATTCATGGTTAATCAATAGATGGGATTATTGTAGGAAAATCATGAATAGTTTGGATTATTGTAGGTAAATTTTCCTTATTATTATTATTATTATTATTATTATTATTATTATTATTATTATTATTATTATTATTATTATTATTATTATTATTATTATTATTATTATTATTATTATTATTATTATTTTTTGAAGTTTATGCCTTTTTTGGCAAGGTAAATTTTATAAATGCCAGAAAAGATAGCCGAAGCTTACACAAAAGTTCAACAGACTGAAATGAAAACCCCTCCAGAGCATCTGAAGGACACACCCCTCGTCATTCGCTTGGAAGAGCCGACACTTCCAAAAAAAGGAGATAAAAACCTGGCTTATACAAGGATTTGTAAGATACTAGAACGAGTTTTCAATACAAATTAGACATTAATTTATGCAAAAACCTAAAGGAGGTCATATGTGAGGCTCTTTTACAGCACCACATGGCATCAAATCATCACATTGAAACAGTGGCGTAGTAGTATCAAACTAACGTTCACCAGCAGCTGATCACTAAACAGCCTTCATTTGAGCCCTGTTCAACACAAGAGCAGATCTACACATAGCCTGCTCAAGCTCATCACAACAAGTTGAACACACCAACCTGTGCTCAAAACTCAAGACTCAAAGCTCATGTCAAGATACCCTGTGCTGAAACAGAACAGACACCACAAAACAGTTGATTGTGATCCTAGAACCAACATCTAACCAGCAGCTATACTGCTCAGAAACAGGAGTATCAAAACAGCCATCCACAACACAGAAACAGTTGGCAGACACATCAGCCATCAAACTCATCATCAAGAACCAACACAATAGAGCATACTTAGGCCATATATAGCAGCTAATAGGTACAAAATAACAAAGGACCAAGCACCACAAAGTAGGTAAAAGGATCCATCCACAAAAAACAGCAACTTAGGAAACACATAAGCAGCAGCAAGCAAAAGGGATGCTTCACAGCAGCACAGACAGTAGACCTTCAACAATCAGCAGCTCAAAAGGGGTATCTCTGAACTCATGATATCAGGTTCAAAAGGCAACTAGTAATCAGCAGCAACCACGCAGGGCAAACCATCCATCACAGCAGCTCATAGCTGGGGACAAACCACAGAAAACCATAGCATCAGCTAAGGTCTTAGGGCTAACTTGATTTTGAGAGTGACCCAAGATCGCCCATACCACAATGCATCATAGTACATCATTAAACAACCCAGTAGGCAGGTGGAGACAACATCAGTATACTCCCATCTGTCTATACCAGCTCCATAGTCCTGCTGGATATTGATTTCTATACTGATTGGGCACCCATCAGAGAACCAAGATTTTGAATTCTTAATTGAGAAGACTCCAAGATCCTAACTATATATGAGTCTAATGTCGATTACATCAACATCAAAGAGGAAGGAATAACACACTTTGTGTTACCCTCAAACACAAAACCACAGTAGCGGTTCATAAAAGATAACACCCATAAACTAGGGTTTTGAAACAACTTTAAGACAAACAAACCATAGATGAAGCTCGATCCATGGACAAATCCTTCTCATACATCGAAACCTGGTGAATTGAGGTTAGATGCACTTACTAGTCGAAGACCCATTTCCCCTAAATCGAATTAGGGTTTTCGAAATCTCAGAACAAGGTTGAGAAACTCGAACCCTCAATAATTAGGGTTTCCAGAAAATTAGGTATCCAATGACAACCCAATTGCAACCTTCGATTTTGTACCGGTACAATTATGGTTTACCAAAACAGATTATTCAGTTTTGAAAGCGATTTAGGTTCTTCGTCTTCGAAGAGACTTTACTGGCTTAATGGGGAATCGCCACCCCACTACAGTAGCCTGGCCGTCATAAGGACGCTACAACACACCCTTTCAACCCCTCCCTCGGTGGTCGACCCCGTTGTCTGCGCGCCATGGCTGGGCAATCGAAATCGCCTACAGAGAGGGTTCTTAGAGAGAGAAAGAAGAGAGAAGATGGCTCACTTTTTGAAATTGGAAAAAATGACTTAATAATAATAATAATAATAATAATAATAAAATAATAATAATTATTATTATTATTATTATTATTATTATTATTATTATTATTATTATTATTATTTTCTCTATATTTATTATATTTACTAAATATAAAAATAATTTAAACTAATTTTATTTATATTTAAATGTTCATTTAAAAATTTTTGATTATCCGTACTTGGCACAGGATTCAAGCTAGTTATTTATATTACGAAAACTGTTATATTATAAATTCGTTTTATAATTTAATTAGACTCTACATTTTACACTTGTTTTTCACAACAATTTGTCTAACAATTATTTTAATAAGCATGATTATGTTAAATTAAATAAATTATAAAATGATGATTCAATATGAGATGCGGGTATTGGCCACCGGCCACAACAACTATCCCACGCATTTGACAGAACGAATACGCTAAGCCAAGTCAAGAATAAGCTTCTCTCTAATTAACATGAGATTGAAACCCAGTTCTTTTTTTTTGCGGCACTTTCCTTCTTTGTCTCTAACTGCCTTTTCGACATAATTCCAATTATTTGTCATCTTCTTCAATAAATTCGAGTGGCAATCGCAATTCAAAGGAGAGAGAGAGAGAGAGATTGAGAGAGTAAGAGAAGTTCAGCCGAAAAATGAGTTTTGCAGATTTGGAGGCGGGTAGACCTTTGCCTTCTCTAAGAAGACAGCAAAATCAACAACCTCAAGACCCTTCTCATTCTGTTGCTGCTGGTATTTTCAAGATTAACACCGCTGTTTCCTCTTTCCATCGTCTTGTTAATACTCTTGGAACTCCTAAAGATACGCTTGATCTTCGTGATCGACTGTTAGTTTTCCCCCTTTTCTCTTGTTTGCAATTCCCCGATTTTTAACTGTTTTGATTATTAGGGTTTTATTGCTTATAACTCTAATTGTGCTTCTGAATTCTTTATCTGTTAAAGAATTGATTTTTTGAGATTTTGATTATTAGGGTTAGGGTTTGAGATTTTTGATTTAGGATTGAGCTATCATGCTTGAATCTTTAATTCATATTTTGGTTCATTGACTAGGAATAGGGTGAAGTTGGAACATGGTTTTTCGTTAGGGTTTGGCAAAATGGAAGGGAAAATAAATCAGAATTTTGTGTTTTATGGCTTAAGGAAAAAGAAAAGGATAATTAAATATCATAGAATTTAGAAACTAATTGGGAGATCGTTAGAGAGGAATAAGGGGATGATTGGGATGTAGAATTAGGTGTGTGGAAGGGAAGAGTGACATGTGGAATTGAATCGGATATTTAGTCTAATTGTTTGGGGCTAGAAGTGTTCCAGACTCGACGTTATGATATTTACCCAACTTCGTAACCAAATTCAATTTGACCTGACTTTAAAAAAGGATTTACAATTATGTTAAACTAATATGAACCCTAGACTCGGTTTTAAACTGATTTGAAACACATAACTTGATTTCAACCCAACGCACTAAATGAACATCTCTAGTTGGTGGATTTGATGGAAGAAAAGTTATGTTATGATTTGAGAAAAAAAATACAAAACTAGTTCCTCGATTATAAATTCTGTTGGGGATAAATGTGGATGATTTTGTGGATGAACTATGGATCGATTTTAGGTTATAATGGTGTGTAGTTTTGTGATGTGGTAGATGGATAGTTTGCTTTTAGATTTCAGCTAGGGTGAAGGAAAAAGTAAAGATGAATTTTGGAGTTTTCAGTTTAAGGATATAAGCTAACTTTGATACCAAGATGATGTAGGGTCAAACTATCCAACTGCATTCTACAATTTATATTTTGGTTCACTGACTAAGAATAGGATGAAGGTGGAATCATGTATGCTTTCAGGTTAGGGTTTGGCGCATAGAAGGGAAACTAAATAAGATTGTTTTATGACTTTGGAAAAAAGAGGAGATAGCTAAATTAGATCTTAGAATTTAGGAAATTAATTAAAAGATGGTTATAGAGGATTGAGGGGATGGTTAGGAGCTAGGTTTAGGCAATTGGAAAGGATGAGTCACGTGTGGAATTGTTTGATCAAATCATATTATTAATCTAATTTGTTGCTCGAGAAAAAACAAGAGATAAAAGACTAGTTCCTTGATTATTGAATCAGTTGGGGATGAATATGGATGATTTTGTGGATGAATTGTGGAATGATTTTTAGGGGATAATGGTGTGTAGTTTTATAAATTGGTAACATGGAGAAAATTGTGGAATGATTAAGAGTATGTACGCAATCTTACAAAGTCTGGACTTAGTTTTTTTTTTTTTTTTTTTTTTTTTTTTTTTTTTTTTTTTCCTTTTATAAATGAGTTGGTGGTGTGATTCACAAGACAGTTTGGTGTTCAAGTGAAGTAGTCTTAATGCTATAGAGTTGATGAACTTTCCCACGAAACTTAACAATTATTTCTAATTTGTTGATTGTATAAAACATTTTCCATTATCGATTCAAAGATCCCAAATTGGCTTACCAAATCATGTGTTTTATCAGGGATCATAGTTTTCGAATTAGCTTATCAAATCGTATGATTTTACGATTCGATTATACTAATCAAGGGGTTTATTGATAACAATATAATATTATTACAAAGGAAAAATTGCATACATCATATCCCTTAACCTCACTAAGGCGGGAGCCTCTTAGTGGCCTTATGTAATGCAATGTTGTTGATTGGATGACTTGTATGCTAGACACTTCTTATGGTACTATGAGTTACATCACATGGACTCAATAGTCATGTGTCATATGTCATGTGGGACATAGCCACATAAGTGCTTGTTTAAGTGTCAAAGTTTCCACTCCCATTTTTGATTGTCAAGCTTTCAGAAATAAGGTGTCATTTCAAATTCACAAGTCACAACTCACAATAAAGGTGCAATCAATTTGTTTAGAATGGAGTATGTTGCTTGCTTGCAGCTAGCTTATATGACATCTAACCTTCACTTTAGGATATGAGTACCTTTCTAGATTTCTTTTTGTAGCCTACAATATCACTAATATTTCACTACTCCAACGTCATTAAGTGGTTCTTACTTGAGCTTCATCTTGGTGGGGTTTTAGTGTGCGATTTACTCAACCTTATTTTGTAAAAACAAAGAGATCATTTTTGATTAATCCTTAATAGTACAACTTCACATAAGTAAGAATGCACAAGATTTAATGATTCATTTTACTTCAGTCGATTATTCTCCAAAGCCAAAGAACTATTAATCTTTGGCTTCGTCCAGAATGCACAATCAGGCCCCAATATCACCCTGGGGTTTTATTTATCTATCATTATTTTTTGACTTGGAATACCTTAAAGTTTTCAGATATAATTTTTTGTTTATTTCTAAAGTAAAAGAGTGACTTACTGTGTCATTTTCACATTTGCATTATTTGCAGCCACAAGACACGACTACATATAGGGCAGTTGGTTAAGGAAACCTCAGCGAAGCTCAAGGAAGCTAGTGAAACTGATCTACGCTTTGAAGTTAGTGTAAGTGCACATATATCTATTTATCCATTGAACTTGCCATATAACATATTTTACTGTTATTAATACATAATCACTGATTGCTATACATCTACTACATCTTTCTCCTTTACATATGTTCAGTACCTTTACGCCTTGTTTTGTTAATGGTATCTATGGTGGTAATGAGAATAAGTTTAAATGATAAGTTTGTTGTTAAAATCTAATACCACCTTCCCAATTGGTAATGGATGTAAATGAGTGTTGTTAAGGACTAAAAAATTATTTGAGTTTGACAAGCATATCTTCAAACCTTATCAGTTACATCATATTTTCATTGCTATTTCTGTCACTAGCATTTTTCTCCCTTTGATTTTATTATATTTAATGTTGTTCTCTTACCTTTGAAACTAATGTTGATTCAATATTGTTGGGATTAAGGCTTTGACAATTGAAATTTTGGTACCTAACTGCAGGCTAGCAAGAAAATTGCTGATGCTAAACTTGCTAGAGACTTCCAGGCAGTTCTTAAGGAATTCCAAAAGGCACAACGACTTGCAGCACAAAGAGAAACTGCATATTCTCCTTTTGTTCCGAAAGATGTTCCTTCTACTAGGTATATTATTTCTACTTTTATATCTCTTTAAATTTTACTTTAGTGCTTAAAGTGTGTTCCATCAAAAATTGTTTAGGAAATCATCGAGAGGTATCCATGGGTCCTTTGTCCATTTTCTTGATTATCGCTATATAAAATTTAGAGATTGAATCAGTGTCTATTGTGGTAAATTTTGTTGGTCGTTCCCCCCTTTCTAGTTAGTAAAAAATGCATAATGAAGTAATTGGTCAAGAGCTGCATACTTGTATAAATGCGTGATTGGATTGATTTGATACTCTGTTAGAACTTGAAAACATAACAAACCCTCTCCTTTTGTCATTGGAGGAAGTAGATTATTATTTTTCCAGAGTTTATGATGATGCTTGTTGTATATACAAAATCATGGAATAATATAACATTCAAATTCAAATTGTTGGGTATTAATTTTTGGACTTGGCAGTACTAAGTTCAATTATTTTTCTACTAGTTGCTTGAAAGATACTTGTAGCTTCAACAACAATGTCAGAGCCTTAATCCGGAAAGAATTGGTCTGCTACATGAACCAGTGTATCAGTTCCAATAGTCTTCTTTTCAATTCATGCTGATTTTCTACCATCTTCATTTGTAAAACTAGATCCTTCATATCCTTTTCCACTCTAATTAATGGTCTAGATCTCAATCGGTAAAACACTTCAACCTTAAGTGCAAAAAACTTATTCTTCTCACCGCAACATTAGTTTTTATATTCATGTACTTTTATTTTTGGGACTTGAACAACTCTTTGGCCACTATGTCATCATAACTTCCTTTCCAACTCCCCGAAGACTTGGCCAGTGACCTACCGGATATTCCTCTTAGCTTCACCGGTTGAGTCCATAATTAACAACTTCTATCATCGTTGGGAGTTGGGACCCATAGTCGATCCACGATTTGGATTACTCATTCCCAATCGTGGTTCAAACACGACCCAAATCGCCGACAAGACGGTTTCAGTTCAATGGTTCATATATCACATGAAGATTGATATAAGAGAGAGAAATGTTGAGCAAAGTTAAAGAATGATGGAGGAAAGAAGTGAAGAATGGAGAATATTGTGAAAGGAAAAAGGAATGAGGAATGGATCACATGATAGATGTGTACAAAGGGAGCTAATCTTTTCGTTTTTTCTCCTTTTTTAATCGGAACCAATTTCCGTTCCCGTTCCATGTTCCCGTTCCGAACCAAATTCCGTTCCTATGTCACATCTCAATAAAATTCATTATAAATGATTTGGCTTCTAAAATAAAGTAATATTTTTTGTTTGCTATTAGTAGAAAATGTTTTGGGCGTAAATGTTTTTTGAATGTACTTCTGTTGGATGCAGGTTGGGTGAAAACGATGAGGAAAGAAGCTCATTTCAGAGGCAGGAACAGCAGGCCCAGCTTTTGGAGTCTAGAAGGTGAGTGATGGTTTTTTTTTAGTGAAATGTTGGAAATAATTTTATCATGGAAATCGGAAACTGTTAGTGCTATATGTTTGAAACTTGAAGATTGTCAAACAAAAATTATTATCTAGCTATCAACCTGATGGAAGTTGATATCAGGTCTATATTGTGCGGGATTTTGGCCTTCACGTAACTTATAAGCGTAAAAGAGTAAAAGGGAAATATGATCCTGCACACCTTATTTTTTTCCTTGGTGCTTTAATATCCAAACACTTGGCCTCTGTTTGTTTCAACTATAAAATTGAGATTTTAAATAAATAGCAATTCTGTATCAGCGAAGAAGTTGCTTTAGTGAAACTCTGTTAGTTTGATTTTATGCTATGACAATGTGTAACATCATGTAGAAAAAGAGAATCAGCAACTAGCCAATGTAAGTTTTATTCAGTAAAAACTATTTTAGTTCAGTAATCGGGTGAACAGAACAGGAACTTGACTGTAAGAGAACAATTATGAGTAATTAAGACAATTATCTAATTAACCTGGTACACTATTCATTCAGAGTCTTCCCTTGATGTGATCATGTCACTTAAAATTAAGACAATTTTTCACAATTTTTTAGCTTCTCCGAGTCTTCCATTAAAATTATCCATTTTATTTGAGAAAAGTTGTGTATCTCTGGAAATTAACTTATATCGAGGTTGTAAAGATAAGTGGGAGCCATTCTATGGTTGATATATGATGTTTCGTTCAATTGCTATGCTATTGCTCTATATAATGATTTCTTAGAACGTCTTTACCCTTTTTTGTCAAATAAGCTTTGCCAACAAAAGATATCTGGTGCATTGGATTTTCAGTTGGCTTGAATTCTGTTCAGTCATGAAAATATTTAACTGTTTTTGGATCACATTTTTTGAAATTTATTGTGAATAGTTCTTCCATAATTTTTGCAGACAGGAGGTAGTGCTTTTGGATAATGAGCTTCTTTTTAATGAAGCTATTATAGAAGAGAGAGAGCATGGCATTCAGGAAATCCAGCAGCAGATTGGTGAAGTGAACGAAATTTTTAAAGATCTTGCAGTGCTAGTATCTGATCAGGGAGTCATGATTGGTAAGAATTTAACTGCCTCTCCATATTGTAATTGTTCTTCCTTTATGGCCTTGCTCTTGAATCATGCAATTAACCTTACCATCTTTCAGATGATATTAGTTCGAACATTGAAGGTTCCCATGCTGCAACAACACAAGGAACTTCTCAACTTCTCAAAGCTGCAAAGTCTCAAAAATCTAGTTCTTCATTGGTAAGTTGCACCAATCACCATACACGCTTTTAACTTTGAAGCCACCATTTAGTGTCATATACGGCTGCTTGAGCTAGCATTATGAATTATGATTAGTGGATTGACTAGATAAATTTTGTTTGTTTGACCTAATTGTTTGCTTAATGGAAAATTTTCGACTGTAAATTTTGGATCTTTTGTGTACTGTTTTCGCCGTCCTATATTGAAGTCACAGGCCGTGCCGTTGATCTCTTGTATATTATGTAAGGAGTTAATTAGTGTATGCATAGCTATGAGCTATTTGAGTTTCCTGGCTGTAAAGAAACCTCTGCATCCTTAGTTGTTCATTCCTTGCTAACCGTAAATTTTGATAATTTCATGATAAGTTGTGTTGAATATGCAGGTTTGTTTGCTGTTGGTGATATTTGGGATCATCCTGCTCATTGTAATAATAATTGTTGTGTTTTGAAGAGGAATTTCCCGCAACAACTATGCCTACACCTTATCATCATCAAATCAATAATGGTGGTGTTGTGTTGTAAAAAGGTTGAGGAGTATTAAGATTGTGCTGTGTCCTGTGTCCTGTGTCCTGTGTGGGTGGTAAATAAAAGTTTCATCCAATACAATGTACAGTTTCCTAATCACATTTAGTTTGTTTTCGATGAAATTATACTCAAGTCAATAATATGTACAAATTAATTGAATTTATTATTATTATTATTTAGATTTATGTGTACACTTTTGCTTCTCAGTTTGAAGTGTATGGGTGCAAGTAAGAGAATCATAATATTTATTGTACTTGCTATATTTGACTTTTTATGCAATCAAATGTATTATTTTGATCATTTATATATTGAACTATACACATTAAAAATTTCTAAAAGTTAATATTATGAAACTATGCGATTAGACGATTTCAAACAAGATCTCACTTGTCTATATTTTTTTAACACATTAGCTACGATTTATAAAATAAGTTTGTACGATGAATAGTGTTGCAACAAGTATTTTGAAACGGAGGATGTAATATAGCGTTTTTGTTTATGGCAAGCGGTTGGGCTTTTGAGAAAAATTGAACAAAATAAGCTTAATTGGGAAAAGTTTTTCAAATAACTTTGGAAAAACTTATTTTTTAAAATAAACGCCTCTTTGTCTAAACCTATGGTTTGGTTTTGTTCGCTTTTGCTGTTAGTAATAACGAATAAACATCGTCATCAAGATATTTGTTCACTGTTACTAACAACGAACCAAGAGATTTGACCCTGTTTGACCAAGAATCCTAACCGCAAACAAACTTATAAGCTCTTTTTTGACTGTTTTTTTTGTCTTTTTTTTTTTACTTTAAAATTAGTCGAAGTAACTTTTCAAACTAGTCATTACTTTGTTCGTTAGCAATTGTAACTTTGAACAATAGTTTTATAAATACACATCAAAATGTCTTATTTCATTAATCTAAATTCAACCGAAGTAGCAACAAAATCGTTTTGAAGTTAAGGTATTTTTCTTATTACTTATAGTGATTATTAAATGCTATTATTAAAACCAAATAATTGTAATTGATGTTATTATGTTACTACCTCCTATTCAAACCATTAGTCCCATTTGATATTTCACACTTGCCGCGACAACATTTTAACATTTAATATCTCTAATTGTTTTTAATCGAAAATTATAAAAAGTAGATATTAATAATCTTTGTATTGAGACGAATCAAACAAGATCCCACATGACTATGTTTTAACTTATAGATTAAGAATAAAATACAAATTAAGAGTGATAACTGTTAAGTGAATAGTGAAAAAAATCAATGGGACTAATGGGTTGAATAGGAGAGAGTATTTTATTAGTATATGTCAAAGCTTCATTCAATGGAAGAACATTGTCATTGTGGTCATAAAGTTAAAAATGACCGTGATTAGAGTGAGTTTGATCATGATCGTCATTATAACATTGACCCATGATGAAGGATTGAGATGTACCTACTTCCAACTATATGTACCCGCTATAGGTGGATTTATCTAGAGGGTACCAAATGGCAAAAAGTCATTATTATTAAGCTCGATAAACAGATAGAGAAGCATAAAAATGAGATACTTAACTTGAAAAAGGAAGCAAATGATAACATGCATAAGAGGGAAGAGAGAAAATAACGAAAAAGCATAACAAGCAATGTTAGCTAGTAATGGTTTTATTTTATGAATAAACTAGATAATCCCCGTGCGATGCACGACTTTATTAAATTTTCTAATATATTTTTTATAAATTAAGAAATTAAAATTTTAAGAAATAAATTTTACATTATACATATACTCCTATCTCATTTTACTCTAAACAATTGTAAACGTTACGTACATTGTATCATATTTTGCATAATGCGCCCAGGTGGTTGTGAAAATTTAATTCACGAAAAAAAAAATCACAACAAAAGATAAAAAAAATTAAATATACATTTAATATAATTATATTTATACTTTTCTATTTTTATTTTGAATTAAAGAGCAAATGGTTTGTACATGGAGTATAAAATACGAAATTATAGGTTTTTTAATAAAAATTAACATACTAATTTTTTCTAACAAAAATAATTACATTAATTTATATTAAATATTACTACTATTAATAAGACATTTTACACTCAAATATTATAACAAAGAAATATGTAAAATTTTATAATAGTTCAAACGAAAAAGAAATATTTTCATAAAAAATATGAGTGACTTATATGAAGATAGTCACAACATAAATCATATTAGAATTAAACATCGTATTTAAGTAACCAATTGAGTATATATAAAAAAAACAAATCCTAATAAAAGTATATTAGACTTTATTCATTTCAAAATATCCAATACACTAAATAATACTCCTTTAATTATAAATAAAATTAAAAAGATTTTATAATTGAATATAATATATATATTTTTCTAATATATTAAATGATTGAACCGAAAAAGTTAAAATATAGTCAATATGAATTATTATACTCAAAATTTGAAAATACTAAAGTCAAAGATAATCATAATAGCAATGACATCATCATTGCATTTTGGAGGGAAAATTTTCAATGATAGAATGACACATAAGCGATTTTAAGAGGTGGTGATGTCAGCAGTGTTTTGTTTTAGTAATAGTTATAGATTATGTATTTGTTATCGTGGTAGTTACATTATTAATAAAATTGTGTCGAATTTTCAGCATCATTTTCTCTATTTTATAAATGTTGTTTTGTTTAATTAATTGTAATAAAAACATTATCGTAAGCTATTACAAGCCATTATAGGTCACTATATGTTCATTGCGGAATGATTCATCGCGAAGGTTCGGAGCGTTCATAAGTCGAAGGATTGAGAATATAATAAACTAAATAAACATGTATATACAACAAAATATATACAAGTCTAATCCTGCTTACGTTTTTCCACAGACCACCCTATCTAACTCTGATGGTCTATTATGCCTCTTACGTGTAAGAGGCGATCATGTGTTGATGGGGATGGGAGGTAAGTGGTATTGTTGCGGAGCAAACTAGGAAGACCCCTCATCCTCATGGGGGTATGACAAGTCCATATCCTCCAAATGAACGTCATGAGAAAGAGGCGAGTTGTGCACATTGCTAGTAAATGTAGCAGCTGAAGCCTATTGAGAAACTTCTGGAATAATTGTAGAAATTCTATCGGAGGAGTATGCCAACGCAATCTCCCGCACTGGCTCCACCTGGCTGGAGCAAATCACGTCTGCCATGCCTTGTGCCTGCAATCATTTGTAAGTTAAAATAATTTTATACTATGAAATTTATAGGTTAAATTATTAAATATGGAAAATTTCTACAAATTAGGTAATCATTTGTGTGATAGGAGCATACTGTGATGCAACAATGATACATTGTGGTGTCATTCGTCGATTTAATAAAGAGAAACAATGACATATAATCGATAGTAGTAGGTGTGCTTAAAACAGCAATGGACACACCTTAGGCTAACAGCTCCAGTCTGTGATCCCAACGTGCAATATGACGCTCGTTGATCTCAATCTAGGTCTTAGGAGCCTGAACTTTATGCGACGTGAGATGCAACTCGATCTCTATGTCGTAAGGTGGTGGGATGCCATGTACCATCCCACATTGGCATATTAAGCGCTCATGAAGATGAACTTTGACTATGTCAAAGCATATGAGTGGTACAGAAGTCCTCTACACTTTCGTTTATATAAGGCAATGCAACATGTGCCTCGACGAGATTCAGGTCCCAAAAGTAATACTTAAAAACCCTAAAATTAAACTTTAGTACTTTAGTATCATGTCCAATCTTGCCGCCCTTATTCTTCTCATTAGGGCTGAGCAAAAAAATCTAATGATCCAAATATCTGATATTTCGATTCGTTTTTAGAATTATTGATTCGAAAATTATATTTGGATCGAATATTTGGTCCAAATAGTTAGATATCGGATACCAATCTAAAAATCAATTTTGAAAAATTTGAATATTTGACTATTTAATATTATTTTGGATATCAAATATCGGATAGTTAGATATTCGAATTATGTATCCGAGAAAAACAACATAGTCGGATGTTCATAAAGTCTAAAATTTGATACATGTTTACTCTTTTAGCCATACCTTCTGATAGAAAAATCATATTGATACAAGGCGTGTGGTATTTGAAACTAGACTTCAAGAGCTTTCCAATGATAAATTATATGCCTTATTCTGATAACCAAGCGAGAAATGACGAGTTGACGACTGTTTAAAGTTATGGCTAAAATATGTAACATGAATCAAATATGTAACATGATAAATTATATGCCTTATTCTGATAACCTAGTCACACAAAACGCACGATTAGAACGTGGTAAAGCCGTCAAAAACACGCGACTCCACCACGGTCGAGTGGATTGATTTACGTGAATCTAACTTGGTTGAGTTGAGTGTTTTACGCGACATCGCGGTACAGTCGCGTGTTTGTACTATAAATTAGTGCGTTTAAACGTTGGTCATTTCTCATTCGATTATTGGAATTAGACATATAATATATCGTTGCAAAGCTCTTGAAGTTTAGTTTCTAATGACGCAAACTTTGAATTAATGCAAATGTTCTATCACAAGTTATGGCTAAAATATGTAACATGAATCAAATTTCAGCGCAAGCAAACTTTAAACGATTATCATTTCTCTTTCGTTATCCGAATCGGGCATATAATATATCATTGGAAAGATCTTAAAGTCTAGTTTTTTTTTATGAACATTTGTTTGCTCCTATTGATACTAGTCAAGTGTCTCTTATTGCTAAGGTTCCTAATGCTGACTAGGTTAAGGACTTTAGGCTTATTTCTTGCTGTGATGTCATCTATAAAGTGATCTCTAAGCTATTAACTAGGAGACTTCATAAAGTGGTTCCATCTCTTATTTTATTGTTATCAATGGTAAACCTTGTAAGGCCATCAAAGCAACTAAGGGTCTGAGATTAGGTGAACCTAGCTATGTCCTCTTTCTAGTTCGCTTTTCATTTTCCTCATCAATCTATTAACACAAATTCTTACTTGAGACCGTCTTTTGTAAAGACGGCTCTCAAAAGCCCAGTCCAATTCTAAATATATATTGTTACAACTCTAAATATAGATCTAGGCTGGACTTTTGAAATTCGTCTTTACAAAAGACGCTCAAGAGAGCACCTGATCTATTAAAGTTAAGGTGCTTAAGGAGATGTTTGTTGATGATATGCTTATCTTTTGTAAGCTTGATATGCTTTCCTTCCGAGCCTTTCATATGTTCCTTAAATAAATTTGCTAGTTCATTTGATCTGGTTTCTAACAATAATAAGTGTGTTTTTTTTACCTTGTTGGGGTCCTGCCCATGATCAAATAGGTCTCCTTGATTGCTTGAAGATGCCTAAGGGTTCACTTCCTTTAAGGTATCTTAGCGTGCGTCTTACTTCCAAGAAATCAGGTTTTGCTGATTGTAAACCTCTTATTGATAGAATTACTAAAAAAATTGTCCTCTATGAAGCTATCCTATGCAGGGAGATTTAAGTTAGTGCATGCGTAGTGTTATTTTAATTTTGTCCTAATTTACTATTGAGTTCAATTATTTTTCCTTCTTGTGAAAGTCGTTAAAATGGTTGAAGCCAAATGTAGACGCTTTATTTGTTCTAGGTTTGATAATCTTTCAAGGAAAGCTGCTATTTCATGGGCAAAAATGTGTAGTCCAAAACACTTTTGGGGCATGAGTTTTATCAACCTCAGGTTATGAAACTTGGGTGTTGTGCGCTTCTCAATGAAGAAGGACTCACTTCTGGTCAAGTAGGTAAGGCGAGGGTTATACTTGATAGGAAATTCTACATATCGAAGAAGATTTTTGAACTAACCAACTTAGTCAAACATGGGGTTAATGCATATAACCTTACTAATTAGATTTTGAATATACGAAGCCTATGGTTTACTGCTGGGGTGACATTCAAAAGCCTTGTTAGAGTAAAATAAAATGGTAAAACAAAGCCTTTCTTAAAGCAATATTCATTTTATGGATTCTTGTCCATGGTAGATTGGGAAAGTGATAAAACGACATGTTTCGGTTTGGAACGAGGAAGTGTAAAAGACACTTAAAATACCTAGAGATAGGTGTAATCAGAGATGATTATTAATATGCTTGATCCTTCCGTTGATGAGACCTCAAATCCTGCAATACAACGTTAGCCTTGCCCGGGGTGGTTTTCCGAAAAACCCCTCCGACGCTCAAGTTAGATCGAGAAACCGAAAGTGATAAATATATAATAATTAATGAAAGCAGAATAACGGATTGTAGGATGAGTTCAGATCATGAAGGGATATTTGGTTACATAATATATAATAGGAACAATCCCCAACAACAGCCTTGTAATTTACTCGTTTTCATTTAAACAGCCTCCAACTTCGTTTATCCTCAACAACAGCCACCAAAGTACCAAAAGTGACATCGAAACAGCCAAGTTGCCCAAATGACCGGTTGTTAGCCTATTCTTACCTTTGACCAAAGCTAATGACCGTTGACCAAAAATAAAATTAAAAAAAAAAAAATTCACTTCCTTCATCCCTTACCTTTCACCATTCACTCTTCTTCCTCCATTTCTTTATCCTCTTCTACTCTCCATACCTTTCTTCAAATACCCTTCAAAAAAGTTTAGTTCTTTATCTTCTCCAATTCTTTGTTTTGCCTTTTCTTCCAATTCCCAAAATTTCCCATTTACAGCCTCAAGTTTAAATCATGAAGAATATGAAGAAGAAGAACAAGTAATTGGAGATTGCCTTGTTTTTGAAGATGAAATTTTTGAGGACCCATATCTTGAACAAGAACTAAACCCTCCAATTTCTTCAATTACTAAGACTACCCAAAACCCTAGAAACAATCAAAATTCAACTCAAGTAATTGAACCCGAGAATTTAGTGGGATTATTATTAAAAATATTTCCCTCCAATTAAATTAAAAAATTTTTATTGTCTTTAGTGAAAAATGCATGTTTGCCAACATCTGGCAATTTTATAGCAGCATTTTAAGATAAGTGTTGGAAAATAGTTTCTGGGCTTGTGCAAAAATGTTGTCTTTTTATGGGTTTCTGGGTTTATAATTTTTAAGAAGCCTAAAAATTTTAAATTTTTTAAACTGAATTTTGGAAAAATATCACCTTTTTTGAGGTGGGTTTAGGATTATTTGGATCTGGGTAGTTTAAATTTAAGATTAATTTCAGCAAAAGTGAAAATTGTTAGTTGGGTTTTTTTTATTTTTTTCAAATTGGTCACAGAATTCATAAGTTTTGTCACAAGAAAAGTGTTTAGGGACAAAGAAAGGAATATAGGAGAAGTTGTGATTATTGCAGAAGATTTGAAGAATATGAGCATTGGAAATGCTCTAATTTATCAATGGTGGTCTGGAATGAAGAGTTGTGAATGGTGAAAGGTAAGAAAAGGTAAGGATGAAGGGTATTTGAAGAAAGGTATGGAGAGTGGAAGAGGATAAAGAAATGGAGGATGAAGAGTGAATGGTGAAAGGTAAGGGATGAAGGAAGTGAATTTTTTTTTTTTTTAATTTTATTTTTGGTCAATGGTCATTAGCTTTGGTCAAAGGTAAGAATAGGCTAACAACCGGTCATTTGGGCAACTTGGCTGTTTCGATGTCACTTTTGGTACTTTGGTGGCTGTTGTTGAGGATAAACGAAGTTGGAGGCTGTTTAAATGAAAACGAGTAAATTACAAGGCTGTTGTTGGGGATTGTTCCTATATAATATAACATATTATGACATACAACGATATATATTCGAATTAATAATATAACATTTGAAATTCTAGAATTTACTTGACATTTTGATCATCCAACGCCTAAGTTAACTTAGATTAAATTATAAATCTCCAAAGCTAATAATTTTATACAAAAAGTTAGGTAAAAATACATTGTTTCATGGTTAAAAGTATAAAAATAGAACTGTTAGCATTAAAAACTACTTAAACTTCTTCCTAGGCACATTTTGTTTTTTTGGTGGAACTTTCTTCGGAGTAGCTTTTCTTAGTGCCGCTTTTTTTGGGGCTGTCTTGAGATCTCTTTTCCTCTTGTTCCCACCCACCTCATTTGTAGACCTTTGGGCAATTATTGCAGCCATTATTCTTGGCTTGTCATCTGCGAACTTGTGTGCTAATGTCACTGTTTCGGTCTAGAAACGGTCGAATTTGTAAAAGGGGAAGTTTAAGGGAAGTACCTTCAGTTGTAAGGAAGTGGGAAGATCTGACCTCCGCGTGCGGTGTTCCTGCAACCACAAGGAAAGCTAACCCGGGGGCCTATGTCCCGGAAGGGCTCTCCGATGCTTAAGTAAGATATCGGAAAAGGTGAATGTAATAAGTGTTTAGAGTAAGATTGCGTAACCTGATCATTGGAGACGATTCTTCCTTTTAAAGGGGAACGTTTGTGGAAGTTATTTCTGTACCAGCGGTTATTTCTGTGCTGATAACCGCTGCGGTTTTCAGAAGTGTAAGTGACATAGTGGAGGGCGGTTATCCGGGACACAGGGAAGTTATGTGTGGAAACGTCCTTGACCGGTTAACTGCTACTTCAGTTACGGTCTTCATGCATAATCAGACTTAATGATACTGACTTTGTTTGTCATACCTTGACCTTTGACTTGTTGACCAAGGGTATTCTGGACTTGTTATGTAATTGGGATTTATGATCCCCAACATTAGCCCCACACATATAGGGTGAGGAGATGGCCTCGGCCTGTATGTGGAAATATGTTAACAGGTCGTGTGACATCCAAACTCTTTTGAAGTGACTAAAATAAGAGGGCAGAGGGTCCGAATCAATGGTGATTCGGCCCATTAAGCAAAATTTTTAATGCTTGGTCCAATATGGAAGAAACTCTCGCGGGACTTTGATTGGGGAATTGAAATCTCCATAATTTGGCCATCTTAAGAGTGACATTCAGGGGTCCGAATCTAATACAATTCGGCCCTGAATGAATCAACTTTTCCATGTATCAAATCTGATGCAATTCGGCCCTGGATGAATTAACTTTTCCATGAAAGTGCCAAACTTTACAATTCGGCCCATCAAAAGTACCAAACTCGATGGACTTAACTTGGGATTCGAATTGATTGGGATTCGGCTTTTGTTTGAGGTGAAGAAAGAAAAAAGGGGGGTCCGAATTAATTGGGATTCGGCCCTTGGTAGCCAAAATTAAACTTAGCTACAAAAAACGTTATTTGGGAAAAACAAAGAGGGTCCGAAACTAGTATGTTTCGGCCCTAGGTAATGCCATTTATAGCTTTTTAACCTCGAAGCTTGAGTTAATTTAAGGGGTCCGAAACATATATGTTTCGGCCCTAAGTAGTATACTTAAACAATTTTTCAACGTCAAAGCATCAGAATGCAGTAAGGGGGTCCGAAACTAGTATGTTTCGGCCCTGGAGGAAAATATTCAAGTACTTAGAATTTTTTCAAATCCAAGTCAAGTTTTCTTTGGACACAACAAGGGGGTCCGAATTTGGCAAGATTCGGCCTTTAATTGATTCGGCCTTTATTTGATTCGGCCTAGGAATATACTCGGAGGTCCGAATTGTACTTAATCCGGCCTTAAAAAGTACATTTAGATATACTTACAAGTTTTAGCCCCAAAAATACTTAATTTGGGGGAAGAATGGGGTCCGAATTGTATCTAATTCGGCCCTAGAAGTATAATTTGATATACTTGCGACATTTAGCCCCAAAAATGCTTTATTTGAGGAAGAAGGGGGTCCGAATTGTATTTAATTCGGCCCTAGAAGTATAATTTGATATACTTGCGACATTTAGCCCCAAAAATACTTTATTTGGGGAAGAAGGGGGTCCGAATTGCATCTAATTCAGCCCTAGAAGTATAATTTGATATACTTGCAATATTTAGCCCCAAAAATACTTTATTCGGGGAAGAAGGGGGTCCGAATTGCATTTAATTCGGCCCTAGAAGTATAATTTGATATACTTGCCATATTTAGCCCCAAAAATACTTTATTCGGGGAAGAAGGGGGTCCGAATATTAAGTAATTCGGTCCTTATATATAATATACTAGGAACAATTATTGAAATCAACAAGGATTCGGTCCGGATATTTTGTCCCCAAAATAAATCATTTTTGACAAGTAAGGAGGGCCGAAACTCATAATACTAGGAATAATTTTTGCCATTATATACTTGGAATGTTTGGCCACCAAAATTCAAATTCAAATTCAAAGTCTCCTTCTTGTCACTTCTTCTTTCTCAAAAGAATAATTTTAATTGAAACTCACCACACTTCAAAGTTTGATTGAAACTTACATACTAGGCTGGACCGAAACTCATAATACCCAACTTTTTCTTTCTTCTTCAAAGCCTTTCACAAAAAGGGAAGTAGAGGTCCGAAATTACTGAATTTCGGCCAACGAACACTTTAGACCGGAGGTATGCTTTAAACTTCAAATTCCTCTTGTAATTTAGGCTGAATCTCAACTCCAATTGTTGGGTCCGAAACTCATCTCTTCTCGGTGTGTTCCTTCTTCATAGTCTTTCTTCACATAGAGAAAGTAGGGGTCCGAATTTAGTCAATTTCGGCCATTAGTGATTAAAATTCTTCCTTGTTGCATGTAACCATCAGTGATTTCGGCCATTACTTTGTTTCGACCATTACTTGTTGCCCTGACTTAGTTTCGGCCATTACTTGTTGCCATTACTTCATTTTCTTTCTCTACTTTTCTTCAGTCTATCTTCACAAGAGGAACAAATAGGGGTCCGAAATTACTTAGTTTCGGCCACTAGACACTTAATTTGAAATTTTTGTTTTCGAGATTCAAAGGAGGTCCGAATACTTCAAGTTTCGGCCATTGAATACTTGGGAATACTTCAAATCAAGAATTTCGGCCATTTTGGGTTTCGGCCATTATATTGTCTTCAAATTCATTTTCGTTTCACACGGTAAGTGTGAAATAACTTTGATTGAGAGTGTTAAATATTCATATACTCCACTCTTTGACTATTATCAAAAAGTCTAGTGAGATATTCTTTATAATTTCAATCTCAAAATCTAGTGAGTGAAGCTCTGACATTTGGGATTCTTTGACAACATTCATACTTGGGCATTCTTATACTCGTACCAGGTATGCATTTTCTTTGAATAATCTCTTGAATTTCATAGTATATTCATGATATTCAAGCTTTTCTTTGTTGATATTCAAATAATCTCTTTGATCTTCATATAATCTTTGAAGATCTTTAATTTATTCTTGATAATCTCCATGTTGTTCTTGATGATCTTCATATAATTTTTGAAGATTTTTGATTTATTCTTGAATATATATTGCATTTGATCTTTTGGACATACATACTTGTGCATATATGTTGTTTGTGTAAATGGAGACTTTGAATTATAAAGAATTGTGTGAGTAAATGCCTAACCTTAGCATAAACCAAGAGTCGGATGTACCAATACCGCCAAATAAATGTGTTTCGGATGAATCGGATGATGGTAGTCCCATTTACCAAGTGACTCCGCAATATGAAGAAATACCCAGCGAGGACGAATCAGACACATCGCCTTTTTATCCTCCAGAGACTCATACACCTTTCCCTTGGGAAGTATCATTAGCCTTTGCCCCAGGATACTTGAGAATTGAACCTAAACTTTTAGAAATGGTTCATGTAGATAAAACGAAGATGTCAACTGAAGAGGAATGTTCGGATAGCCGAGAGAGCAATACGGAGTTGCCTCATCCTTTCTACATTCCAAATGGGGGGCCACTCAATTATTTTGTGGACAATACAATGATGGGTATTTTAGATGGTGACAGAAATAGCATGTCACGAAGATGGGGTTTGATAGAGGGTTATGATGTGGTGAAGCCCGGGCTCTATGACACAGTTAGATATCCACCTGGGGGGTGTATAGCGGTGTATGATAAGGCTTTTGAGTTGGGATTAAGGTTCCCTTTGCACCCTTTTTCTAGGCGACTTTTAGAAATGCTTAATGTTACAGCGGCCGAGCTTTACCCCAATGCATGGGGATGTATCACAGCATTCATTTTGTTAAGTAAAGGTATGGGCATGGAGCCCAGTGTTACGGCATTTCGTCACATCTTCCGAGCGAGACTGTGCAATTCGAAAGCCCACGGACCCGGTTGGATCACCTTCATGCACCGCCGGTCTTTCAAGATAGTCGGCGATTTACCCGATAGCAATAAACGTTTCCGTACGAGATTTGGGTATCTTTATTGTAGGCAGGGTTGGAACATTAAGACTTCTTTTGATATTGCCCCCAAGTTGGTAGAGTTCAACAACAATGTGCCTATTTGCTCTCCCGAGGAAGCTATTATTATACATTATGCTCAAATGGAAGTGCAATTGCTCAAGAAACCCTATTATATTCAGCGGAACTGGGTACCGAAGAAGATGGATTTCAATAATGAACTTTTGCTTTCCGCTTATGATATAAGTTTAATTTACCATAAGAGTAAGTATCTTGATCTTCTGTGAATTTTAATATATGCTATATGAATAACCTGTTTCTTTTTCAGGGGTTGCTCGTGTTGAAGTCCGAAAGAAGTATAAGCAATTGATGGCTAAGTTCTCCAACACAATGGCCTTTGCTGCGGCTTTCAGAGCGGCTGATCCCCAACCTCCATTGCCCAAGCCTCCATTGGTAAAATGATTTACTATCTCGCTTTGTACCTTTGTGTAATATTAAGCATTCTAAGTGTTGATCTGTTTGTAGGATTCTGTCACTGTCACGGAGGCTTTGAAGGATGCCCCGAGCCATGAAGAGGCTCAAATTCTGCTGGAGGCAAGGAGGGTTGTTCCTCCTCCTGAGGACTTGGCGAGTCGTGCCGGTCCATCCTCTAAGAAGAGGAAGAGGGCAAAGTCTCCATCTAAGAAGAAGAAGAAAGCGGCTGAACCTACTAAGGAGAATCCCGTAGTGGTAGAAGATGACGAGGATTCTTCCTCAGAATCAATGGAACAGGTCGTTGATGCCGTCCCACTTAGTACTCAGTTCCCCGGAGTTACCATTCGGGAGCCTACCGGTAACTCAGCACAATCGCACAGAGAGTTTGCTTCTGGGAAAGGCAAACAAGTTATGTTTGAGGGGGAACATATCCAAGAGGGCAATGTCAATTCTTCTAGACTCGGAGTCCCCTTCATTAATCTCGAGTCATCTGCTGTGGCTGGGAGATTTAACAAAGCGAGTCGCATCCTGGTCACACAAGATGATTTGGACTATCTGGACTCGATGGATCCCACTGAGCGCTTGCAAAAGGCGCAGTCGGCCATGGCTGAGGTATAAATAACTTTTCATGCTTCGTTTCATTTTATAAATAAATGTTGCTTTTCTAACCTTTCACTTTTTCAGGGATTAATCAGGATGATCTTTGAGACTTCAAAGATCCAGCAGAATGAGGTTGACCAAGAGACGATTAGGGCGCTGACTGCAAGGGTTGATGAACTGAATGACAAAACGGCATCTCTTAGGGCGAAGCTAAAACAATGCCGGGATTTGTCTAAGAGGATTGATGCTGCTGAAGAATGGAGGGCCAGATTGAAGGATATTCTGGCGGATACTTGTACGAAATTGGAGAGGGCTACCAATTATGCGTCAAGGATCTCTATCGACTTTGCCGGAGTTCGCAAAGCTATTAATCAGGCCTCCGCTCAAATCCAGAAAGTTTCTTCCTTTGTTGATGACCTTTTGAAGAAGGTGGGAACGATTACTGAAGCAGCCCAGTTTTACAAGTTCAAGTCTGAAAGGCGTGCTAGGATTGCCAAGGATTGGCTTCTGTCCGAGGAAGGTAGTACATTTATGGCTCGACTTTCTGGTGAAATGATCAACAATGGCCTCCAAGTTGAAGCTGAAGCACATAGGTTGGCCGCCGAGGAATTAGGCTTTGATGCAGTTAAGTTGAGGGCGTTGGCTCAAACCAAGAGGGAACAGGCTCTAGCTAATCTCAAGGAATTAATCGAGAAAGAGTCTGATACCTTGTATGACAAGGAGTGGGATGCAGCTGAAGAGCGAGAATGGATCAAGATTGTTAGCCCCGAGTTTGAGAGTCGGGCATCAGCTGTTGACTTAGATGTTTCTGCTCCTAAGGTTCCTGAGATGCCCATGATTCCGGAGAGCTCTGTATTTACATCTTTGGAAGCTCGATGCATGGATCTTTCTGGGAATTTGAACATGGAGAAGGAGGCGATCCTTGACCTTTCTACGGAGCTTGGGGCCAAAGAGCCTTTTTCTATCAGCATTGACGAGCTTCTGCGATCAGAGCCAGCTTCTCCCTAACCTCAGCCTCCACCAGATTCGGCCAACTAGTTTCTTTTCTTTTTTACCAAGCTAACAGGCCTGCGTGCCTTATTTTGTAATCAACATTAACTTGGTTTTCGGTCTTTAACATTGACTTTTTTGGAGATGTGGATATCTGCATCTTTTGATTGTATGTAGCATGTTGATATTTGACTTGTTTATATTTGCCTTTAGCTTTCTTGTATGGATTTGTCAGTAGCATTGTTTATGCCACAACTTCAAATGATAGGTTCTTCAATTTTGCAATGTCGAATACGACTTAACTTGATGGAACTTAGGTTCCCATTTTGCTTCATAAAGAGGGTCTGACTCGTAGGAGTCCTTAACCTTGAAAATGTTATCAACTGGATTGAACGTAGGTTCTAAATTCACATGGGGGGTTAGACTCATAGGAGTCTCAGACTTTAAAATGATATAACAACTTAGCTTAATAAAACATAGGTTCACATCAAGCTCATCAAGGGGGTCAGACTCATAGGAGTCTCTGACCTTAAAAACAACAAAAGCTTCAACCAATGAATATTAACTTAATAGAACGTAGGTTCATATCAAGTTCTCCAAGGGGGTCAGACTCATAAGAGTCTCTGACCTTAAAAAATAATAAACTTCAAACAACGAATATTAACTTAATAGAACATAGGTTCATATTAAGTTCTCTAAGGGGGTTAGACTCATAGGAGTCTCTGCCCACAAACAACAGAAAAATGACTTAGCTTCATAGAACATAGGTTCATATCAAGCTTTCTGGGGGGTTAGACTCATAGGAGTCCCTGCCCACAAACAACAGAAAAATGACTTAGCTTCATAGAACATAGGTTCATATCAAGCTTTCTGGGGGGTTAGACTCATAGGAATCCCTGCCCACAAACAACAGAAAAATGTCTTAGCTTCATAGAACATAGGTTCATATCAAGCTTCCTGGGGGGTTAGACTCATAGGAGTCCCTGCCCTCAAAACAACCAACAGTAATCAAGAATTCCACATGTGTCAAAGTAAATTCGGAATTTGTGCAATTCCTTGCAAATCATTGTTGAACATAGGTTCATATCATAAAGCCAACATCAATGTCTAACAGCAATAATATAACAATAAAAAGTGTTCGACTAAATGGGTTCAAAAGTAGAAAATAGCAGGAATTAAGAAATAGTTCAGATGATAGTATAAATAACTACTAGCCCCTTGCAAGGGGTTGATCAAATGTAGAATTTCTTCAGGTGATCTGCGTTCCAGGGTCTTTTCAGCAATTTACCCTTGGAATCTTCTAGCTCATATGTGCCAGGTTTCACGATACGAACTATCTTGAAAGGACCATCCCAATTAGCCCCAAGCTTTCCCTTTTCAGCATGCTTGCCTGTGGCTTCCACTTTCCTCAGGACATAATCATGAAGCTGCAACTGTCTTGGTTTAACCATCCTGTTAAATTGCCTAGTCATCTTCTGTTTCTGTGCTAGGGAACGTAGGAGTGCATTTCCCCTTGTCTCTGGTAGGAGATCCAGATTGGTTCTTTTTTCATCTTCATTCTTATCATGCGAATAGTAGGTGATTCTGGTAGAGGGATTTCCTATTTCAACGGGCAACACTGCCTCGGAACCATAAACAAGCGAAAAAGGAGTGTGCCCTGTTGCATCTTTAACGGTTGTTCTCATAGCCCATAGTATACCAGGTAACTCTTCATCCCAAGAACCCTTGGCTCCTTCTATTTTCTTTTTGATGCTAGACAAAACAATTTTATTTGCGGATTCAACTTGGCCATTAGTCTGAGGCCTTGACACGGAGCTAAACCGTATCTGTATGTCAAACTTTTCACAGTACTCTAAGGTATGCCTACTTATGAACTGACGGCCATTATCAGTTATGATGATGCGAGGAATGCCATATCTAGTGATTATGTTTCGCCAAAGAAATTGACATACCTGTTTGTCTGTGATTGAGCTCAATGGTTCAGCTTCAACATATTTAGAAAAATAATCCACAGCCACAATAATGAACCGGCGTTGTGCCTTTGCTGGTGGAAATGGCCCCAAAAGATCGAGCCCCCATTTGTCAAAAGGGAGTACAGCCTGGATAGTGGTAAGGTAGTTTGAGGGCTTTCTTGGAACCTCCGCAAAATATTGACATTTTTCACAGGTCCTTACAAGCTTTTCTGCGTCTTCTTTCAATGTTGGCCAATAATAGCCACTCCTCAAAGCTTTGTTGATGATAGTCCGGAACCCTTGATGGATACTACACCCTCCTTCGTGTATCTCGCGGAGAATATAATTGCCATCCTCAGGAGTAACACATTTGAGTAAAGGATGGGTATAACCTTTTTTGTACAGGTTCCCTTCAAAATACTCAAACCATTTCACCTTCTTTAAGAACAATGGAACCTGGGTGGGATCTTCAGGGAGAGTCCCATGTTTGAAGTATTGGATGAAAGGTTCCATCCAAGTGTTGGATCTATCCACCATGCAGATGTCTTGATTGATGCTGGGTGTTTGCAAGACGTCCCATATTATGTTTCGGGCCTTAGGCCCGTCTGCTGAACTGGCAAGTCTGGCCAAAGAATCTGCTTGAGCATTCTCTGACCTTGGGATGTGATTGATTGTAAATTGCAGCGACATTGTTAAGGATTTGACCCTCTGCAGATACATCCTCATACTATCGTCCTTGGCCTCAAAATCACCATTGACCTGGCCAACTATCAACTGGGAATCGGAGTATGCAGACAGAATTTTTGCTCCGGAATTGCAGCATATGTTTATCCCTAGGATGAGGGCTTCATACTCTGCTTCATTGTTAGATGCCACAAAATCAAAACGAACGGCGTGTTCCATTTTTACCCCGGCGGATGATATAATGATGATGCCAGCCCCACTGGCAGTTTTGGTAGAGGAACCGTCAACATATAACTTCCATTCCTGATTGGGATCTTCTGAAATTTGTCCCGTTGTTTCTGCTATGAAATCAGCAAGGGCCTGGGCTTTGATGGCTGTGCGAGGCTCAATGTCTAAGCCAAAGTCTGCCAATTGGTTAGACCAATCTGCAATTCTGGAAGACTGATTCTTCCCTTCTAAAATTTTCTTAAGAGGCTGGCTGGTACGAACCTTGATTTGATGAGACTGGAAATAAGGTTTCAGTTTGCGGCTGGCCATTACAACAGCATATAAGGCCTTCTCAACCTCACTGTAATTGGCCTCGGATCCTCTATAAGCATGGCTTATGTAGTATATGGGAAGTTGCTTCCCTTCACGTTCAGCCACAAGTACGGCACTGAGAGAGTATTCAGAGATTGCAATGTAAAGGTATAACACTTCACCTGATAGAGGAGACACTAGTTTGGGGAGATTGGCCAGATACTGTTTGAGTTGTTGAAAGGCGTCTTCTGCTTCCCTACTCCATTCAAATGATTGTTTCTTGAGAGTTTTGAAGAAGGGGGAGCATTTGTCAGCAGACTTAGACATGAACCTTCCAAGGGCAGCAACACATCCTGTGAGTTTCTGGACCTCCTTGACAGATTTTGGGGATTGCATGTTTAAAATTGCTTGAATTTTGTCCGGGTTTGCCTCTATACCCCTTTCATCCACCAGGAATCCCAAACACTTTCCTCCAGTTACCCCGAACACGCACTTTTCAGGATTTAAGCGCATGACGTGGTTTCTGAGGGTGAGGAAGGTTTCTCTGAGATCCGCTGCATGGTCCTGGGACTCCTTGCTTTTGGCGATCATATCATCTACATAGACCTCCAGGTTTCTTCCAATCTGAGCATTGAAAACTTTGTTAACCATTCTCTGGAATGTAGCCCCAGCATTTTTGAGTCCGAAGGGCATGACTTTGTAACAGTAGACTCCAGCATTTGTGATGAAGGCTGTGTGTGGTTGATCTGCTACTGCCAAGGGGATTTGATGGTATCCCGCATTAGCGTCCATGAAACTAAGAAGAGCATGACCAGCAGTGGAATCAACTAGACGATCTATCTTTGGTAAAGGATAGTCATCTTTGGGACATGCTTTGTTGAGGTCTGTAAAATCCACACACATTCTCCATTTGCCGTTGGGTTTTTTCACCAACACCACGTTTGAGAGCCAGTCAGAATATTGGCACTCACGAATGAAATTGGCTTTCAAGAGCTTTTCTACCTCTGCCTTTGTTGCTTCTATCCTTTCTTTTCCTTGATGTCTCAGCTTTTGCTTCACGGGCTTGTACCCAGGCTTGATATCCAGTTTATGGCACATCACCGTTGCTGGGATTCCAGGCATCTCCGAGACATTGAAAGCGAAAATGTCTCGGAACTCTTTGATGACGGTAAGAAGTGATTGTCGTATTTCAGTACCTAGGTTAGCCCCAACCTTGATCATCTCTCCTTTACCCCAAACATCTACCTCTTCATGCTTGTCAGAAGGTTCAGGACGTTGGGGAGGGACTCCAATATTCATGATGGCTGCATCCTCTAACTTTCTTTTCTGGCCAGACTCTCGAGAGGTTTCCTCGCCCTTGAGGGAATTGACTAGGCATTCCCTCGCCGACTTTTGGTCACCTCTCAAGATTCCAACTGATGAATCGTCTTTTTCATACTGCAGCAACAATTGATGGGTGGAAATGACAGCCTTGAGTTTATTGATCAGAGGAAGTCCCATGATAGCATTGTAGGAGAACTTTAAATCAACCACTGTGAAGCGGACTGCAATGCTGCGTCCATTGTTTTTCTCCCCGATCCTTACAGGCAGGACCATTGTTCCCAAAGGGAAGACCCTTGCACCTCCAAACCCAATTAGAGGCCTGTCCATGGGCTGGAGATGTTTTTCTTCGTATCCCATTTGGCGTAGGCAATCCATGGTGATCAGATCCGTTGTACTACCTGTGTCAACAAGAATGCGGCGAACCTTCATTTGACCAATCTTTAGGGTAACGACCACCGGATCAGAATGTGGCTGCTGCAGTGGTATACTCAATTCTTGACTGAATTTCATTTCGGGGCAAGATGGTTCTTCCTTTGGCGGGCCTTTCACGAGGGTGTGAATACTGTCCCTTGCAGACCTAATAGTGGGGAATTCTTCAGAGTAACCCCCTACTATCATGTTGATTACGCCGTCAGTTGCGGCGGAAGAGTTCCTGGAATGCAAGGACGCCAGCTTTTCTATGTCATCAAATCGAGATTTTTTGCCCTCGATTTGATTTTTGTCACCGTCACGGTTGAGGAAATGGTCTAACTTCCCTTCTTCTGCATATTTGTGTAAAATTTTCTTTAGTTCACGGCAGTTGGGAAGGGTATGGCCGTGTTCCTTGTGATATTCACACCACAAATTCATGTTTCTGCGGAATTTGGGTGTGGGAATGGCAGCAGGGGCAGGCAACTGGTCACGGATAGCGTAAAAAATGTCTTTTCTGTTGCGGTTAAACCTGGCCTCAATACCACCGTCATTGACGTCTCTGGGAGGATACTTCCGGTCTCGATCAGGCCTACCAGATCCTCTTTTGGAGTTTTGGTCATCATGCCTTGATTTGTCTCGAACGTCCGCCATTTTATCATTCTTTCTTTTTCTGGATGTAGGATCCAGTTGTTGGCAGATGTCCGATGCAGTGACAAAACTTCGTGCTTGTCTCATTGCCTCAGCATAGGACTTTACTTGATTTTCCAGGAGTTGGAACTTCAATTTATGGGTTCTCATGCCATTGATCAGAGCCGAAACAGCAATCGACTCTTCCAAGTCAGTAACCGCCAGTACTCCGTCATGGAATCGCTGCAAGTAGGCGGATAGAGACTCTCCATCCTGTTGTGTGATGCTTAACAGATGGAAGTTGGATTTTTCTTGTCTTTTTGACGCTGTGAAGTGACTGAGGAACTTGGCCTCGAGTTCAGAGAAACTATGTATGCTTCCGTTAGGAAGCGATGTAAACCATGTCAGGGCTAGGCCTGTGAGAGTGATCGGAAAGAACTTACATAAGAGAGAAGGGTCTGTTGTATACAGAACCATGACGTTCTTGTAGGCAATCATGTGTTCTTCAGGACATTGACTACCAGAGAATGGAGGTATGGTGGGCACCTTTATTTTAGACGGATTAGGCGTGGCCAGAATGTCCGCTGATAAGGGAGAGTTCAGTAACATAGGCGCTTCCTTCTCGCGAGGGTTAGCAGAGGATTCTGCCACATAGTCTCTAACTGTCCGATCCTGAAAATTTCTGGATCTTTGTCGTCTTCTCCCATCTACGAAGCTTTGAACATTACTGCTTCTTTCTCTCCGGCGACTGTCGAGGTGAGTCCTCAAATCGCTCGTATGTCTTCTGGAGGAGATACAGTGAGAGTTCTCTCTTTTGGAAGGAATCGGTTGTGAAGTCTTTGCCCGGGAATGGGCTGGATTCTCATCGACCTCCTGTCGAACTTGTTCGGAAGGAGCCTTGTTCTGTTCTGCAACCAGTGCTCGCAAATCCTGGATTTGCTGTGTCATTGTCGCTAAAGTGGCATTAATGTCTGGATTGTTCAGGGCCGCAGAGGGCTGTTGGGTAGCCACATTGCGCAACTGTTCAGCAAAAGTTCGAGACAGGTTGTTGGCAAGAGCATCAAGATCCTGCCTTGTAACTGGTTGGTTTTCACGTGGTGAAGTGGAAGTGTCAGTGCTCCGGGCAACAGACGCTTCTTTGGTATTTGTTCTTCTGGGTGCCATGTCTTAGACTTTGGGTGGAGTTTCTGGTGTTTTGAAGGATAATACTTCTGTCTTCCCCACAGACGGCGCCAAACTGTTTCGGTCTAGAAACGGTCGAATTTGTAAAAGGGGAAGTTTAAGGGAAGTACCTTCAGTTGTAAGGAAGTGGGAAGATCTGACCTCCGCGTGCGGTGTTCCTGCAACCACAAGGAAAGCTAACCCGGGGGCCTATGTCCCGGAAGGGCTCTCCGATGCTTAAGTCAGATATCGGAAAAGGTGAATGTAATAAGTGTTTAGAGTAAGATTGCGTAACCTGATCATTGGAGACGATTCTTCCTTTTAAAGGGGAACGTTTGTGGAAGTTATTTCTGTACCAGCGGTTATTTCTGTGCTGATAACCGCTGCGGTTTTCAGAAGTGTAAGTGACATAGTGGAGGGCGGTTATCCGGGACACAGGGAAGTTATGTGTGGAAACGTCCTTGACCGGTTAACTGCTACTTCAGTTACGGTCTTCATGCATAATCAGACTTAATGATACTGACTTTGTTTGTCATACCTTGACCTTTGACTTGTTGACCAAGGGTATTCTGGACTTGTTATGTAATTGGGATTTATGATCCCCAACAGTCACCAATTTGTCACGATCTTGATTCAAATCGCTTAGCAAGACCCTCGTCAATATTGATGCCCTATAAAGCCTTCTGTCTCCAAGCTAATATACAACAAATTACATGTTATATTATAATTGTATTAACAACTATATATATAACCAATAATTAGATACTATAAATCCAAAAGTATAATACAAAGTGCCAAATATTATAATTTATGATATATTATTAAAAAAACCAATGATTTTTATAACATTGCACTTATGACATAGCTATCACATTTCTGAATAGATTGTTGTTGAATATCATGACAACTTGTTTCAGTGCAAACTTTAATTCATGTTATATTTCATAATATATTATATATTACATATTATAAATTGTAGTATATTATATCATATCAATGAAGACTAACCTCGTGTAGTGGATCAATATTTAGAGTCCCCTGATATTGCTCCATGAAATAAGCCATGTAGATGCCACAGTCGAGGCTATCATCATTCACAGTCCATGGAAATTTAATGTCTTTTATAGGAAAAGTAACACATTCGGCTGCTTCTTCATGACCCATTACGTCAGCAAAATCAGTGAATACGTCACGCTACAATACAAGTAAAATAAAATATTTATTATCAGCTAATATCCCCATACAATGTATAAAATAAAAAAACAAATGTGATCTTACCACACCACTAGCATCAAATTCAGCGTGTTCTGAATCGAATCGATCAACATTGTCGAAGTAGCAGATAGCTTTGTTAATCAAATCCACTACAACAAGCATGTAGTGGCCTTCCCTTTGATATGGTATGAAAAACTGTGAATCGAAAATTAATAGTCAATACCATATAAACGAATATATAATGTTACAATCCCAAATCAACTATATTATGACTCCAAATCTATTATGTTATGATTCCAAATCTAAAATTATATGACCATATATGAATTATGATAAATGACCAAATATATGATATTATAAACCAAAATACAGTATACTATAATCCCAAAGATGTTGTGTTATGACCCAAAATAGAAAATTCAATACTTATAGTATACTATAATTGTATGAGCATAAAGATTGTCATATAATATGTTAGGTTTCAAATGGAAAAATGTAACTTGTTTAAACTTACAATACAAAATACTAGGGGACATATCAAATATCTGTACAATACATAAATTTATAGTCTACTTATGTACCATGTTGCATTTCTTGAAGTCTACCGGGGAGTAAGAGTTCACCCATGTTTTCCAACCACCTATAACTTGTGTTTTCTTGTCATCCTGTGTTGTTTTTGGATTGCTATGGTGTATGAAGTTAGAGAGCCAAAACTAAAACCAAACAAACCAAACAATTATTATTTTGGATATGCCGACATCAAATTTTTATAGTCATTAATAACAAAATAATTATTCGACTTACACAATGGGATGTGCCAAACAAATAAACACGGACTCGCTTGGAGCTAGGGGTTTGCAACTGCTTGATTTTTCTCAAGTGCATTCAAATACATAGCCCAGCAATCAAGAACAGTAGTTGCAATTTCAGTTTGGTTGAACATGCTCTGTGCATCCCTTCGATCCATGAAAATTAGTTTTTTGTACGTACACAAAATATCCCTGTGTGAGTAATTAATATAAGTGCATAACAATATTACAAAACTAATTTGAAAATGAAAATGTGGAATTCAAACGACATCTTATGTCCAGTCATCGTCTCCTTCAGCATGGAATAGTCCAACACCTTCAGCTCCAACTCCTTCATCCCCTTCAAATATTGCATGTTCGTTGTGACAAATTCAGATGCCGGTAGAAAGTTGGGGACTACCTTACCCAAGTCAAGATCACACAACTCCTTTAAAGCTGTAGGAATTGGTGTCTCAATAGATGGACGCATTGTGATGTTGATCGGAGTAGATGGTGAGGGATTCAAATAAACATTAGCAGGTGGGGACGGTGCAACAGGTTGCACGTTTGTTGGCGAAGTGCTTATAGAAGGATGATTCTTATTAATCAACAGCCTACAAAATTCGTCAATTGTCGCTAATCAGTCATTGTTCTCCCATATTTGTTGCGTCTGGCTTAAAATTTCATCCCCGGACACAAGTTCTTTGTCCCGCCTCCCAACCCGCAAGTTGCATCCAACTACTCGTTGGCAGTACGAGTGCGTAATAACTTCAAGGTCTCTTTTAAACACTACTTCAGCCATCTCCAAATCCTGTATGATAAAACAAAAAATTTGAGGGTATTAAAAGACCACATAAATCGTGTTTTAAACGAAATATATGATGTCATATGACCAAATATATAATGTTACAATCCCAAATCAAGTATATTATGACCCCAAATCTATTATATTATGATTCCAAATGTATAATTATATGACCATATATGAATTATGTTAAATGACCAAATATATGATATTATAAACCAAAATACAGTATACTATAATCCCAAATATGTTGTGTTATGACCCAAAATAGAAAATTCATTACTTACATTGAAGCCTTTGTTGGCAAGTTCGATATCTGACGGCCATCTTTCATCAAAACAATATGTGAACGATCTCTCTTGTACCTCTTTGATATGTCCATCATCTTGTATAGGTGGATCATCACCCAAAGCAGTGGGTTCATCGACAGGTTGATCGACATCAACCTCATACGTATCTTTTTCATCATGCTCATTGCCATTTCTACACCAGTCAGTATATTGACTAGTGATTGGAAATCCATGGAGATAACTTATCCCTCTCCCGTACCCTTTCACTCTTTCTTGATCAAATCTATGTTTGAGATGATCCTCAGACAAATGTTTGATCAAGGGAAGCGAAGTAGGGTACGGTTTCCCTTGATGGGGGAATCGATAACAATAGCAACCCAGCAAAATCAACACACAACCATTAACAAATTTGGCTGATCTCTCCACAGCTATGCACAAATTGTCTAAAATATATGTACACCAATCAAGCTTTTTTATTGTTGATGCATCAGCAATACAGGGATATATCGATTTCTTCAGCTTAAAATCAAGCAAAGGGGCCAAAATAACCGACAATGAATAAAAAACAAAAAGTTTTTTGAAATCATCCCCACCCTCGGGGAACTTGGAGAATAAACATAGGATCTCCTTTGAAGTCACTGAATTAGGGTTATTAAATCCAAGTTTCCCTAACCAAACATCAACTTCGTTCTCGGATCTCTTCGAACGAGTGGTTAATTGCTTATTGGGATTCAACGGGAGGCCAAAGAAGTCAAAAACATCATCAGGGGTGATGTTATAACTGGGTTGGTTAGGCAAACATTGTATCCGGTTCACAGCATCGAAATGGGCAACCAAGAATGGAATAATGCCCGGGGGAAACCTAAAAGCCTTCATCTTAAGTAATCCACCAAACCCTATATCATTTACGTCTTGCACCTGTCGTGCAGTTAGCTTCACTTTCTCTTTCCCATTTATAAGAAATAAATGGGGTTTACAATTCGTATATATGTTTTTATCAATGCTGCAAAGAAAAACAACCCATTATATACACAATGTTAAAATTTCAAGTACAAATGGTATGCTACTTTACTTACAGTCAAGACAACCCATTTTTATGTTTTTATGATAAGAGAATTCGAGAATAATAAAGAGAGAAATTAAATCAATTCAATAGCAGATAATAGGGGAATTGGTAGAAACTAGAAAGACTTCACGGATGATTATTTTCCTCCTTACATTGAGTAACACCATAAAGCCATCGAAGAACCTGATTATCTACTTCAGATGGTATGCTACTTTACTTACAGTCAAGACAAAAGCCAGGTCTTGTTAATTCAATTCTTTCAATTATTTTCACTGTTTTAGTGCAAATTGAACTTTTCGTTTCACTTGGAAAGAAATCACACAATAACTTTCTTTATAAAACTAGCTCACTCAATTTGTTCCAGCAGATAATATTGACAATGTAAGAGCTCTAATGAATGGTAGATCATTCATGATTAAAATCAGATATCTTGTATGGATCTAGCATATGCGTTTAGAGCATAATTCCTCCATTATCTTTTAAATGTACTTCTCCCATAAAGTTCACTAAAAAGAGAGAAATACGCCAAAAACATAGAAGACAAAGAAAGCATTATGTACCCTCTATGTACCCTCAAAATATGATCCCCAATTCTCAAAGTCATTAAATAAAATTTTAAAAATAAGAACTCAATCTTATGCATATTTGTCTTGGTATGTTTCCTATGGTGTTATTAATTTATTATTACAATCTTATATAATCTGTTTTTTTAAATTTTTTTTGATGTTAGTATTTCTAAGCTTTGTCAGTTTGGAGTTGTTGGTAGGAGGGTATTGAGTCTACATATCCGAATAAAATAAACATATATAAAATATACTACCTAACACTACAAATCCGAATACATGACACTATAAGTCTACATAAATGACACAAAAATCCCAAATACGTAACAGTATAACTCCAAAAACTTGAAACTATAATGACAAAAATGTAGCAGTATAAATCCAAACAATGAAACTATAATGCCAAAAATATAACAGTATACATCCAGACAATGAAACTTTGACACCAAATATTTTACATTCTATTTTACAAATAAATGACACTAAATTCCAAATACAACCCAAATATTTAACATCTATAACACCAAAAACAGACCATATCAAATCCACACGCATAATGTTGTTAGTCCAACTATGTTATATATCAATCTACATAAAGATCAGCAAACACAAAACATATAATGCCAAACCACCAAATTAATAATTCTAAGTACGACATGTAATAATGCCAAATTAAGTCAGAATTATGAACTTACATTCCTTCATTGGTCTCTAATTTTACCAAAGAAGTTTGTGGTCTGGGAGCCCTTTGTTTGGGTGCCTTATCACCAACTTCTAGCTGTTTGGACTTGTTATTGCAATCTTTAGATGAAGCTTTCTTGTTCTTCTTTGCAAATACAGTTGACAAAACATTATTGTCCTTAATGTTATCCATTTTCTAAAACTCTAAAACGTAAATCCAACAACATTATGTCAAACAAACTGAAAAATCAACAAATGAAACTCCAATGACATATAAAGAGGAAAGTATAAAGAGGAAAGTCTATATCACAAAAGTTGTTATATCAAAATGAACAAATACTGTTTGTTCGGTGTCCTTTTAAACTTTGTTATTGTTATCAAAGATCAAAGTCATTAGCATTATTTTTCACTAATTAAGAGAATTAATTAAGCGTTGCTTTTAGTAAAATTAGACATGGTATTGCTTGATTTTGTATCGTTTTTGAAGAAAATTCTAAATAGTTTTGTTTTACATATTTTGAATGTCAGATAGTTAAATATGGTAAAACTATAGAACCTAACCTCAAAAAAAAAAAAAAAATAAATAAAAGAACCTAACCTCAAAAGATTATGATGTCCCTGAAAAGTCTTCACAAAATCTTCCAAACCTATCATCAAAAGATCAAATATTGAAGTTACCTCAATATCTACGACATCTTATTCTTTCAAAACTACCTTTTGAAGATGCAAAGCAAACAAAAATACTTTCTAAGGCTCAGTTGTTCGAATGGCTAAGTTCACCCTGTTTGGATCTCGCCAAAGAAATGTGGGATAGATTTCCCGCGGATATCGAACTCAGAATTAAGTGTGTTGATTTTGCTTTTCGCATGCTCAAAAGGCGTAATGATTAAAAGCTACAATATTTAAGAAAATCCATGATGAAACAAAATCAATATACAAATCTATCTCTCTTACCTTTAAGTAATTCTTGGAGAAGATGAAGATGAGATACTTGAATGAAATACCAAGAACAGTGAAAGAATTCTTATCAAATTCCTGCTATTGTAGGTGCAAGTATCTTGAATGGAAAAGCTAGATGGTAGGTGCAAGAATGAAATTGGTTCTACCTAATATTACTTCCCATAATCTAACTGGTTTTATGAAAATGGATGATTTCAATCATGGCAATTGAAGCAAGGAAGATGAAAAGATGCAGAGACTGATTTTGGACTCTAAATTAATTTTGGTAACTGACAAAACATATACCCTGATTTTGGAAACTGACACAAGACATTTTGGCTGACAATTCAAATTGTTTCTTTTTATATTTAATATCAATATTGGGCTGGCCCATTAGTTGAACGTCTCTATTAGAGACCGTCTCAACTGAGAATTGTTGAATAAACAAAATATAAAGGCAAAGAGAAGAATTTGACGATAAAGAAGTTTTGAAGAATGAGCAAATTTCAATCAATGAGAAAACAAATAAAAATCTGCTCATCTTGTATGAAATTCGTTTCATTATGAGACACATCCATATAATCAAACAATTTATCTATCACATTAATCACACCTCTTGCTTAACCCTGAATAATCCCAACTTTGAGAGTATTTTCCTAGAGTAAACCAGGAAACCAGATGACTTTCAATAACAAGTTTTATTTAAAAAATTAAATTAAAATAAAATGACAGACTAAATATTTAAAAAATGTTCAAAAAAAATTATGATTTTTTTATTGATTAAAATTTTTTATGTAAGTTTTTAAAATTTTTTCTTTAATTTTAAATTTATTTTTAGTTTACTTTTTTGATGAATTATCTACTATAGCAGGTCATCAGATTACCGAAGTTTACCCTTAGACAAATACCCCTAAAAATTGGGATTATTTTAATGATTAAACAATAAGTGAAATTATTATTGGAAAATTGTAAAAAATTAGATAATTTAATTTTTTTTACATGCTTGAGGAAACCAAAAGGTAGGGATGAGAATTCAGTCCGAATCCGACCCTGGTCCTACTCAATCCGAGTAAAATAATTCGATTCGAGTCCGAGGAAAAATTCATACGACTCCGACTCAGACTTTACCATCCGAGTCCGAGTTAGAGACGGACCGGAGTTGGACCTTATTAAAAATCCGAGACTCCGACCCGACTCCGACCCGACTCCGACCCTAATGGACATCCGACTTTGAATTTGACTTTTACACTAATATTTTTTTTCCTTTAAAACTCTAGGCGTGACAAATTCAAGCTCTCTCTCATACTAATTGTAATTTTCGATTTTGAAAAACCACTTGGTATTTTTATTTTGATTAATGAATCAAGATATGATAAATGAAATCAAGAGAAATAAATTATGCCAAATTAAAATACAAGAAAATTTTGTTAAATTGTAGTAGTAGGTTTATTTCTCTTGTTAAAATTGATTCAAATTAAAGTAAATACTTTTTTGTTAAATGGTATTTGAAAAAATATATTTTGTTAATTTTATATGCTTTAAAATCATTAGTATAATTTCACAACGATACTGTTTGATAATAATCCGGCTTTACATCCTACTCCATTGGAGATCCGAGTCGGGGCAAACTTGAAGTATGCATAATCCGACTCCGAGTGGAGGTGGACTGAAAACAAAAGTCCAACTATTATCCGGAGCAAAGTCAGAGTATCTATAATCTTAATCGAGTCCGACCCATTGCTTTGCTACCAAAAAGGATGCTAAGGCGGTGGGATATGTATTTCTATTGGTGTCTGAACCGAGAAAATTGTAACCGCTTGGTACTAGTGTTTTTTTTATTTTTTTATTTTTTTATTTTTTTATTATTATTTTTTTTCTTTAAAAACTCTTCACTTCCCCCTCTCTCTCATTTTTCTATCTCTAATGTAATAATTTATACTCGTACAGTTACATCTTAAACCCTCGTTATCCCTAACAAAAATCCAATTCAACTTTCTTCTTTAAATTTAGTCAAATTTCAATTTCTTGATGGGAGAATCGACCTCTACAGTAACTATGGCGGCGAGTAATAGTGATGGTAGTGTTAATCATTTGAATAATCTGCCAACTCCTTTTCTGAACAAGACTTATGATATGGTGGATGATCCTTCAACTGATGCAATTGTTTCATGGAGTGCTAATAATAACAGTTTTGTCGTTTGGAATGTTCCTGAGTTTGCTAGGGATCTTTTGCCTAAGTTTTTCAAGCATAATAATTTCTCCAGCTTTGTTCGCCAGCTTAACACTTATGTTAGTTTTTCTCTTTTTCTTCTTTTTTATGCTTTACTTTATTCTTGCCTCCTTGATGGTTACTTTAATTCTACTGAGTGAATAATTGATTTTCATTTTCAATCGGGAGCAATTTGGGATATGTTAGAGCAAATGCTTTATTCTTTGAAGATTTTTGAAGAAAAGAATTGCAAAATGTAAAGAAATCAAACATACACCTAAGAATTGAAAGATGGGGAGATTCTAATATCAAATTTATATTATACTGTTAAACACCACTCAATGAATAAGGACAATTTATTGATTAGTTTTTGATTACATGCATTAATCCAACTCTAACAATGGAGGATGAAAAACTATAAAGATTACAAAGAACCCAATTTCCCCTTATGAATCCATATTTGTGGCCAGTGGCGGATTCATAAAAAAAATAAATGATGTCAATAAAATATAAAATGACAATTCAAAAGAAAATGTGCACACGCAAGTTTTCATATTATGTTGTGAAATTCACTCTTGATCTTATTGAACTTTTTTTTGCAAAGATTAGGTATTTCATTTTCTTTGTCTCATAACCAAAGAAAGAAAAGTAAAGTATTACTTCCTCATATTTACTATTGTTGTCCCATTTGATTTTTTCACATTTATCAATATGCACTTATTCAATCATTTATATCTTAAATTGTATGTGTTTAATCAAAAATTATAAAATGTTGATTTAAATAAAAATTACATTAAGCGAATCAAACAAAATCCTACTTGACTATGTTTTAACTTATAGATTAAGATTAAAATAAAAATTAAAAGTGATCGATAAATAGTGTCAAAAATCAAATGGAACAATAATAGAAAAAAAGAAAGGAGTATTTCGTATCTTTTTCAATTGACAATAGAATAAAAAATCTAGGATGAAAACTATCTTCTTCTAATTGATGAATGGTCCGTGTGTTTTTCCAAATGGAAAAAAAGTAAATGAAAGGGAACTTGGATGGGATGAGAATTGAACACTGATTCATATTATGGCATGAAACTGACTTAAACAATTCACCCAGCTTTGTTGATTACTTATAATCTGTTGTCTAATGTTCAAGTGCTGTCAATTGACAGCGTTGAACACACCTAGCTCCGCCCCTGTTTGTGGCTATCTCTCTATCTAGATCAATCTCACTGTCTTGAGGATTACAAAAGTATTTCATGTATCTCACTCTCATTAATCATGTAATCCAAGAGTATATATAGGAATAAAGAACAGTAATAATACTAATGAAAGGCCCGCGCCAAAGCATCAGTCAAGCCAACTCGCTCGAGTTGGTCAAGCGACCAGCAGACTTGGTCGAGTCCACCTGCTCGATTGGGTCGAGTGGCCAGCAGCCTTGCTTCTAATCAACTTGCAACAAAAGTTTTTTTGGCAACCTTCATACTTATTCCAACCAAAAATATACTCAACAACATCAAACTACACAAATATGAGATTATGAGCCACAACATAACAGGACAACTTATGTTGCTGATTATTTATGTTGTGAATTCCGATTGGTTCATGTTAGTACATGATTTTTGATTTAGCCAGTGGATGCACTTTTTTTATATTGAATTTTATGGAAGTTAGTCATTTCTTGTGCCGCCGCTCCTATTTTTATGGGGATTTGTTGTGCAATTTGTAAACATGACCAACCTTCCAAACTTATTTTAACAGAATTTTCTAAACTGAGTTTATTAGTGTGATGTTGATTGAAACTGAATACAATTTATTAGGTAATGGAAATGTGGAGAAGGGTGAGAAGTGGGAAAATTTGCAAATTTAACTTGCATTGATCTTACTAGAATTGAACTAAACCGAGACGAACATAAAGTAAGTTCTAATAAAGTGGGAAGAATCACTCTTTTGGTCTGAAATCACTTGTTTGTGCACTATTTTCATTTTAAAAAGTTTGTAAATTAGACCTCAATAAGACATTGCGGACAAGAGGTAATTGCACCTACTAGAATCCCATTCACTTGTTTGCATGTGATGCAGCATGGCCCATCTAGACAGGGTTTACCATACACCCGAGTGGACAGTTTATTGTAACTAAAAAGTTGGCGAGAACAAATTTGGTTGTTTACCCTAGATTGTTGTTTTTGAGATGTTGATTTGAATCCTTTGAAATGGATATCAAGCTTTTTTGAGATCGAGACATAACTTGATAAGCAAATTGTCATTGATATCTCTGTATATGAACTTGTGATCATCTCTAGATAAGTAAAACAAACGGGTGAGCTATTTTTACGTTGAAACATGCATTAATTTTCTATGGATAATGGGTGCTGGTATTATGTCATGCCATAATTATTGTGCTTGTGACATTGTAGTGATTTTGAATCTTGGAGAAGGTTTTTTAGTGGAGTTTTCATTGATGTTATTATGTTGTTTTACTTATGTTGATAATATTTGGATTTGGTTAGGAGTTTAAACCAGTAACTAAAGTTAGATGAAACAACTTCATTATGTATTGATCGTTCTACTAAGTTTGGACATTTGGGTTGAGCTTTGTGGCTTGTGGAAAGTAATGTCTGCTATGGGCCTGTGGCTGCTGGCGAGGTGCAATATTGCTTATTTGTCTGTTTAAGAGTCTTCCATGGTTTTTTGGTTAAGGACGGTCTTAAAGGGTTGCTATGCACAGTCTTTATTGCGACATGATACGTCCCTGAGTCTAGTATAAAGACTGTGTCTGGCTTGCAGTGGTACGTGACATAATGGTTGTAGTTCAGTGGCATTGCTTACCTGTCGTTATCAAAAATTTAAATGGTGCATCAGAAGAGTGTGTTTTTGCATCGATGATATTCAATAGCATTTAAATTCTTTATAGTTGTTGCATTTTGATTCCAAAGTGAATTCTATTAGTACTATATGTGCCTTTACTTTTTTGCCTGGCTTGCCTTTTCTGGTACTCTTTATTTATGTACATGTGTGTCTTGTGTTTCTTGGCCCACACTACTATTGAATGACTTTGAGATCAATTTCGGATTTAAATGTGTCTGATAGGTTTAGTTGTTACTATGACTATGTTTGGTAAATGGATTATTGGTTTACTTTGGGTTAGTCGAGTAACCAAAAATATTCTCATGAAACATTAAAGACAAAATGAATAATTTGCTGGATGTAGATGGCATACAACTAACAATTGATCTTATCGAGCTTCTACAAAACAACCTTGTGTAGCTGACTTAAAAATCCAATAAATATTTGGAACCTTTATTACCAGCTAATTAATAACTAAAGTGAACTAAGACTGAACTGAACATTAGCCAACCTTAGTTTTAGGAGGTGAAATGCGCACTAAGGCGTAAGATGCAAGGCAAAGGACTCGAGGCGTAAGAGCTTCTTGTATCGCAGTGCGCCTAGACTTTAGGAGTCAAAGAGGTGTTTAAATGGTCAACTCCTAGCGCCTTACGCCTAAGTGCATATCGGGCTCACACTTTAATAAACGGTAGTCAACTATAGCGACCATGTTCCAAACATTTAGTGGTTATTTTAGTTTGGTGGTCAATACTAAATACTCACAGTGACAATATTTTTGAGCTCCCTTATGAAAGTAATATTTCCTCTTATGAAAGATGTGACACTCTTTCACATGACTCTTTCTATTTTCTACAAACAAGTAGAACTACCCTAAAATCATAGTCTAAAAATATGGTTTCAATCAGGGTTGCAATTACTCAAAATGGATTTTTGATGTAAGTGTAATTAGGAGAACACTTGGATAAATTTTTTGTTTGTAAGAAAGAAAAATAGAATAGAAGGATAAGAGCCAAATCACAAGACAAACTCAACAATTTGCGATTTAAGCTAGAGACAAACTCTTTCTCCCCTAGATTAACACTCAAGACAAACTCAATGTATTAATGGAAATCTTGATACTTTGGACAAACACAACAAGAGAAATGAACTCAAAGTTTATAATAAGCTTAATAACATTCTTAATTTTACATTACATCAAGACTCCTGTTTATAGGGCTATTACAAGATTCTAGAAGTTCTAATATACATCCCTTATATGAGTTCATATACCAAAAGTCTTCAAAAATGAACTTGTTGATGTAGAAGAAAAATTCATCCCCCCTTACCTATACATAATAAACAAATTCATCCCCCAAAATACATTAAAATTGATCATACTATTCATGTATTAGACCCTTGATTTTCTTTGTTTTTCATTAGATAAACATAAATAAAATATGAAAATAAAATAGCTAATATTTTGGACCAACATGGACCAATATGATTGCACCCTTTAATTTTGTTCCATGTAATTATTTGTGATCCCATATTAAGCATGTAACAAATTCTGACTTGTGAAAATTTGTTTTAAACCCAAGTGTTTCAAGATCCAACACAACTGGCTCATGAACACTCGATCTTGGAGATAAAAACTTTTAAGTCATAGGCTTTTATCATGGATAAAAACTTGAAGATAAAGTAATTTTCAACTGAAACTAGGGATTGTCACCTATTATTTTGTAAAATAAGCCTTTCTCACGGATAAAAACTTGGAAAAAAAGTCAAGTGAGTAATGAAGAATAAGTATAGTTATAAAATAATCAATGTATCAATGGTGGTTTCTTGTGCAAATTGGGTCATGTATCTAGAGCAAGATAGCATTGTGAATTAGTGGTTTGCTAATGGTTACAATATTTAATTTGCATATAGTGAGTTGTATATGCTAAAAAAATCCTAGTACATCTGAGCTAGCAATACAGGAGGAAGATAATTGAATTAAAAGCTTTTCGATGTTCGCTATTTGTATTTGATTTTAGGAAATGTATTATTCATTTTGGAAACTCATCATTTTTGGCTGTATCGAAGGTCTTGATGTCAGAGGTTTGAAAGTAATATTGGGTAATCTACGGTTGTACTTGTGCGAAATAGTTCATGTCCGTGTGAACCGTGACATAGTATTTTGTCTGTGTATGTTTATTTGTCTCCGTACTTGTTTTCTAGATGAGTGAGTAATGAGTTATTGATCTCTGAAAAAAGTAGACATTTTTGCAAAGATTTTTCAGATGCTATAGAAGGAAATTTCTTTTCTTTTAACATTTCTGTTGGGACATTTATTGTCCTCCCCCTCCCCCTATGTTTATTGCTCGGATGCTTCAATGTTTTCTACCTGCCTCATGTTTATTGCTTAAATGCTTTGCAGTGCAATTTACAATTGCGATATCATTTTTTTGCTGTTTCATTTTGTTTCTTTCTGCTTTGTAAACAACCAGGGTTTTAGGAAAGTTGATCCAGACCGCTGGGAGTTCGCTAATGAGGGGTTTTTAAGGGGTCAAAAACACTTGCTGAAAGGTATTAGCAGACGCAAGTCAGTTCATGCTCATTCTCATCCACAGCAGTCATCAATACAAACTGCTTCAGTAAAATCATGTGTTGAGGTAGGTAAGTTTGGGCTTGAAGAAGAAGTTGACAGGCTTAAAAGAGACAAGAATATTCTTATGCAAGAACTTGTTAGGTTGAGGCAACAACAACAATCAACAGATAACCAGTTGCAGACTGCTGGACAACGTATTCAAGTTATGGAGCAGAGGCAGCAACAGATGATGTCATTTCTTGCTAAAGCTATGCACAGGCCAGGATTCTTGGCCCAGCTAGTACAGCCGAAAAATGATGGCAATAGACATGTCACTGGAGTCAATAAAAAGAGGAGGCTTCCTAACCATGATGAAGAAAATGCTACTATGGGTAATTTGAATGGTTCCCCATTGGATGGTCAGATTGTCAAATATCAGCCTTTGATAAATGAAGCTGGAAAATCAATGCTAAGAGAGATCTTGAAATTAAGTGAAAACTCTCGTCTTGACCAATCACCGAAGGACCCTAATACGTTTTTGCTTGATCACGTTCCTGCCGTTCCCAATGTTATAGACTGCAGCAGCTCCTCTACTCGAACCTCTGGAGTGACTCTTTCTGAAGTGGCACAATGTTCTAAGCCGCCCATCTTTGTCGATGAAGCAAGGTGTTCCAGTAATCCTGCTTTGAAGTCAGAGATGCATACTTCATGCCCCGTGATAAGAGAACCAGCTAAAGAAGTTGGCATTTCAGCAGCTGATTTAAGCAGGTCTCAAGACGATACTTTGTTGTCAGACTTCAACCAAGTGCAGGGAATTCTGTCTCCGTCCAGTGGTGATATGCCTTTTTCTGTCACTCTGAATCCTGATCTTGGTTTCACAGATTCACTGTCAACAGTATTAAATGAAGCACTACCAATGGACTCTGAGGTCTATTCTCCTCGTCACCTTCCAGTGAGTGGGGATGCATTCTGGGAGCAGTTCTTTTTGTCTGAGACTGTAGAAGAGGTAGATTCAAGTACACCAGAGGCCAGTAATTCAAAAGAGCCTGAAATACACCAAGAGGAAAGGGAGAAGCTCCACCATGTGAATAATCTAAATGAGCAAATGGACCTTCTTGCAGCAGAATTGGATAAAGTCTGATCTCATTTGCCTACTTCAGGCAAGTCTTCACTCTTCATCATTTTGGGGGACATGCTAGTTTTCATGGAATTGGGAACTCGTGTCAGAGATGAGTTTGTATCGGATACTCCGTCTTCACTATCCTTTGGTAATTATATGATTTAAGCTCCGTTGATGAATTATCGAAGTGACCAGACCAATGTTAAAGAGTGTTGAGCATCTTATGAGTACCTGAGGTGAATAGTGTCCATGTACCATAGGGTACTTGTAGGCCTGTACAGTTGATATTTGTTGATAGTCACTTTTGTTAACTTGATTATCAAGTCTGGCATTATCATATGGTACTTAATATGGGTATGATAATGATAATCAAAAAAACCCGAGAGGCCGAGGCATACGTTGACTAGACGTATGATATATGAAGTTTATATTCTGATAAGTGTTAAAGAAGCTTGGTTTGGAAAATAAATGTTCTCTAGATTGCTTACAACTGATCATTTTCAGGTTTGTGGTTCATGCTGTTAGCTGACAAACTTTCATACATCCAAAGCATTGATGATGGGAAGCATGAAGAATTTTAATTATCATCAAATTTTTATCAATAAATTTCTTTTTTGTGCCACATCATTACCTTATGAGAATTGAGATTGCATCCCATTTTGTGTATACTTCACTGAGATGCTGTTGTTCTATGCTGATAGTGTTACTAACAATGAGGAAATAGCGACTATTCTGATGCAGCGTCCAAAATCATTTTAATATTACGACCGCACATTAAGTAACTTTGTCATTTGTTGCTTAGTGGTTGAAAGTATTTCCTTTTATTTTTGTGATCAAGTTTGATTCTCGACATTACAGAAAGTTCTTTAACCTTTTCTTCTGTTATATGAAGGGGATGCTTCTCATGAACTCTTTAATTAGGTACAAAACAATCAATTTCCAAGTGAAATGGTGAGTGAAAAATTTGCCCAGTGATTTGTTTAGAGAGTTACATATAGTTTTTATTTATAATATTATTATTTTTTGAAACGAACATTTCTACTATTTAATCAGTTAAATGGGTCATAAATATCAATTTTCATTGCCTATTATATGAACTCCTAAGCACTTAATAATAACATTTCAAAAATAAAGTACTAAATTATAACTCTCAAGAATATTTATTTAGAGATCTCTGACAACATCACTTAATAATCCACTCTAACATTATTTCTCAATTAATTAAAATTGTAAAATGGCACATGAAAGGATGAAGAAATGTCCAAAGATTGAAACTTCATCAAATGATCTAAGTCCAAGCAACAACAGAAGAAGGCAGGTTGGGAAGCCCGATTTCTCCCTTTTGAAACTATACTTTGATGATCCTTTCTTCTTCTTGAAGACCAACTTGTACTGCAAAATCCTCTTCGTAATGGACCAAATCTTTTTCTAGTCAAGAGGCATTAGCTCTTGCTTCATGGTTCATAACCACTTGCTTGCATCCATTCTTCCGCATATGAGCTCAACAACGCCCTCTCACTTGAAAATGTCCGCGTATTCACACTCTTCAATGTATCTATTTGTAGACTTTACTCGCTTCCTTGAATTTTATACATTTTAAGTTGTTAATTCCATTGGTTGAGACACATCATCCGTAATACTAGGAGCTCTTGGAGCTGTTTAAGGCTCAACCTCCTCATAGACATCTTATATTCTACCTATATTCTTAGTTGAAACAATATCCAAAACATAAATAATCCATCAAACATAATATGTTTTAAAGTTGTTATATCCAACAACACAGGACCACCATAGCCCATGAAAATCATTTTTTGAAATCTAAGTTCAAATTCACCAATTCACTCACATGGATAAATCCAAACAAGTAATATTTTAAAATTAGAATCATCCACTGAAAGATAGTTGTAACATACCTCTTTGGGAAACCTGATGTTAAGTGCAAAATCTGTCGATCAGTTGACCAAGTAGATTGTCGTAGACACTGCCTCGGCCTACACCCAACTTTGCTTGGTTCAAAATTTTGTATAAGTAGAGACTGTAAGGCTTCTTCCCTCCAAAGCACTTTGTTTCCTCAGCTCATTCATTACATGTTCACTAGTGACCAAATCTCAAAGCTTTGTATCGTAATCCACTATTATGCTTATTAACAGGAGGTATTCCGAGCTAGTAATCATGGAGCCTTGCTATTACGACCCTTGATAAGGTATTGACTAACTCATTTAACGTTAATAATATGCATTTAGTTTTTAGTTTATGTATTTCATATGTTAATCTAATTATAGTTTATGCTAGTAAGCTTACTCAACTTTCAGGACTTGAATGAAAGCCGACCCACTTTTCCTTCTGCCTACAAAACTCCAAGTTTTTCTTCTCCTCTTCAAATGTTCATTTTCACTTCCCAAACGAAACCTCATAAATCATACATAGCCAATATATACCGGGCACATAGTTTTCATGCCCGCATATAACTCGTCCACCGAAATAAGGGACAAATAACATTTAACACTGATACTAGATAATCAACTTTTAATTACGAGATATATTAAAACAACAATCAACTCTTTTTCACATTTACATCGAGTTAAATCTATATAGACCAGCATAAAGTTTGAACTATCCTAAGTTGATATCAAGTATTGGGTATGGAGTCTAATACATAATGACCAAGTCTCCCTGTTCGAAAAAGATCAAGTAATTTTACAGCAACTTTGTGATTAACTTCCTCCTCTGACCCATCAGCCAAAGCAAATGCCTTTTTCAAAACTATAAATTCTGTTTGTATAAGCCTCAATAATTCCTCTTGGTTATGTATATTACCTTTGAAGGATGATGCAGCTTCAAACAGCCTTCTACGAACATTGCGTACTACTGAATCCTGCGCAAATACGAATAAATGTCAAACTCCAATGAGAACGGCATAACCAAAGTTTCTCCTATCTTGGGAGGATGAATGTCCAAGTGCTAGCTTCATTTAATCAAAGATATAAAATCAATTTCGGGTACTAGCGGTGGAGACTTGGAGTATCGACTGCAAGGGTTTAAGGTGAAATGATTCGATTAATATTGCACGAGATCGCATTAGGCCTAAATATATACAAACGAGACTATACGAAAAATAGACGTAATATCATCAAGTCAAATGTTGAAGTCACCTTTGTATGATCGAATGAGTCTTCTGCACTTAAAACTTTGTTTACAGAGCTACCAAAATGTGATGCCACATTATCATCTTTTCCTGAAACTGGACGTTCAGGAGTAGATAGCTTCTCCCACTTCTGGTATTCTTTGCTCAAGTTAAGGATGGAGAGAAAATATTGTGCAAGAACTTTTTCTCCTGCTAAACTATCAGTGAAAGCTCCTGCACCAAACTTTATATCAAAAACACTAGTTCAAGTCTTAGCGTATTGCATCCATGAAACTAATCAGTAATAACTGTACATGATCAGACATATATGGAACCCATCTTAGCACTCGACCTCTTTTTGTTCCCGAACAAATTCAAATCTGCGTTTTCAAAAGGACTAAACTATTCTACACCCTAAACGGGGCAGAAACAAAAACTTGATATAACATTTTTTTATGTCAATCAAATTATAATGAACTATATTAAATAAGCTCATTAAATCATGCGCACTTTTCATATGTTTTAAGTTGCAGATGATGTTTACGGTCAATCTAAAACAACCTCTTTATTATCGCTAATAAGGGTACAATTATGCACATCCGACCCCTAAGACCTCGTTTAAGTGGGGCCATTTAGATATTGGTGTAACAGATATCAATTAGACCCTGTAATTTTTTATAGCTTAAAATCACTACAAACAAGAACAGGAAATTTCTGCAAACAAATCTATATAATCATCCTGTGGGTTGGGTATAACTTTGACATTGTATATTCAAGAAATTAAGCAAAACTTTATCCAGAAAATTCCCATTCTTCATGTATTCAATGTTTTTGATAAATGAAGCTTCTGATTTCAAGTAGCCAACCTCAAATGGATCTAATAAGGTAGATGATGGTTACCTGTTAAAGCTAAATTGGCACAGACGTTCACATCAAGTATCTGTGGAGGTAAAATGCCAGGAGTATCCAACACATAAATATTTGGGTGGCTTGCAACCTGGAAACCCGATATAGCCACACAATGATTCAATCGAAAAAGAGAAGGGAAATACACAAATTACTGAAACCATCCGAGTATGACTCCACCTTTAAGCCAGAGATTTCCTTTGTCTCACCAGGCAATGGACTCACTACTGCATGCTTTAATCTTCCCTTTTCTGTTGCAAGGAGAGTGTCAAAATCGGATAAGTGATGATGAACACACTGAAACAAGTAGCCGCATAGGTAATATCAGTATTTATATTGCACCCTGGAAGGCAAACCTCTACCCACAATGCAAATCCCTTACCCAGGCATAGGCGGATCCAATGGGGAGTCCGCAAGTGGCACACTTAAACTTTAAAACTTTAATAGTATTGCAAAATAGTGTAATACAGAATTTGCAAGAATTTGCATTTTAGTTGGTTGGGTAGTCACCTTCCACTCGTGGTGTTAGGGATCAAAACTTACCATTAGCAAGAATTTGCATTTTAGTTGTATATATTTTTTTGAGTCATTAGTGGTATCACTTATTTATTTCTTGGATCCGCCCCCCCCCCCTACTAACCTAGCAGTTGTGATATTTGTACCTGTAGCACTAATCCGACCAATTTGATGCAAGGAATTTGCAAGAGCTGATTTTCCAACATTAGGAATCCCAACCAACATCATTGTTATGGTATGGCGTTGAGGCTCTGCTTTCTTCAAAGCTCTGACTTGGCCTTGCAGGAAGTTTAGAAACTGTTTTGTCCATAATTATTTATCAAAAATGCAAGTAAAAAACTTAGAATTCTCCATGTAATCATAGCACAAGGATCATAACCAATGAATTACAAAATATGGAAGACTTTACGATGATCATTAACAGAATATAACCTCATGCATGGTCTAGTGAAGATTTAATACGAGACAGGTATAGATGAGAAAGAGAGCATTCAAAGTTTAACAATATATCCGTAGAATAGCCTAGTAGATTTATAATTAAAAATTCTTGCTTCCCAAAGTTCAACTCTTGGTTTTGTTTCATTTGATACAAGCAAAAACCTTTACGTTGAATTGGTCATGTGTATAGAAAACTACAAAATCAACAATTTTTAAGTGGAAGGTTAGAACTTTGAAGAGGTTGAATGAGAAAGAGGTAAGCTGATAATGACATGAATAATGGGACTGAAAAGACTTGAAAACTGGGATTTGTAGGTAGAAAAACAAGGCAAGGCATGAATGCTAATTATAAAATTAAAGCAACATAAAAAATTAATCATTGAGACATAACAATAAACAAGACAAAGATAACCATTTATGGTCTAGGACTCCAATTTGGTCTCTATAAACAGTTTTATCCCTAGTCAAGTCCTCAGAGAAGTGCAACTCACTTATTCCTGTCCTAATTTGGTCATCCCATGTTATCGCTTTCCATCAACCGTTAATTTTCCACCCTTCTCATAGGCGTGTCACTGGTCTTCCTTTACACAAGCCTACACCACCTAAACCTACTTTCATCCATCATTGCAGAGATGGGTTTAACCCCTATGGCCCTATACTCTTTCTCAGAAACATCTAGTTCCTAATCTCATTCATCATGTCTCAACATTCACATATTTGTAACTTCCATCTTAGTTACTTCCATTTTATGCTCTATAATAGACTTAATTAGATGAGGAGAATACATCTTAATTTTCATTGGAATTAGTTTTCTTAGTTGACGGTTAGTATTATATAGCCCAAAAAGAGTATATTATTTATTACAAACAATGTATCATGTTGATTTATTTTGGTTCATTTAACCGACCTCATATGTTAGGGGCATTGTTGTAATAAGTCCATCTCCATTGATGTTTTAGACAATATTACAACATTTACTGATAAGAAATGTAGAATATTATCAACCATCCAATAATGCAACAAAGTTATATAGAACACAAACTTGCATTTGAAGAATACGTAAAAATAGCCCATTTTAGTATATATTGCGAAAAAAAATTTCCATGCATTCTTACCTCATGAATGTTATCTTTATTATGTGAATTCACACTGAAAACTGGAAACTTTTGTCCTTCAAAATGCCTTAAAAATTCCTGTAGCAAAATTAGAACAAAGCAAACTAATTATCATGAGTAACATTTTACTGCAATGCATCTCACAATTCTCACAAACAAGCGTTGAAAAATACCACAAAAGCATCCAACAAAGGTAAAGAGGTACTTGTGATAGTGGATTAGAATCAATGACCATTAAAATGGGATATTTACCTTGACTTGGGAGCGACAGGCCAAATCCACCTTATTCAAAACGATGATGCGACGAGACGAGGAAGAAGATGATAATCTCTTAAGTATCTCACATTCTGATGATAATGGTATCTACACAGTAAAAGATCAATCAATTACCCATATATAATAAATTTTTAAAATTAACTTGGGCATTTCATCAAACAGCTTATAGTCATAAGCACAACAACACAAAGAAAGAAAATTACACGTGCATCTCGAAGATCAAGAACAAAATCCACAACTGGGATACGTTGAGAAATGGCTTCAGAAGCTGCTGCCATGAAAGGAGTGTACCAACTCCACCTGTTCTTAAGTTTTCCAGCATTTTTTCTAACAGCATCTCCTACTAGCGTCGCCATCAGTGATAAGCTATCTTTTTTTGTCATTTTGTTTAACATACTCATACTGGGTAACCAATAAATAACATATATATCAAGTTAAATGCCCATCCATCCATTTTCCCCTGAGTAGCCTAACCATATTAGTATAGTACCCAACATTTTCAACCCACTTTATTTTTTCACTATATGTGACACTTTCTTATTTTTGTAGAGTAGTACTTTAGAGATTAAAACGTAGCCATACAAACCTTATCAAATGCTAAGAGAGAAAACAAGAAAGAGGGATTATTATTAATGGTGTTAAATATCTACCCAAGTAGGAAAACTATAGTCCAAGAAGAATGTTGATGGCAGCAATAGCAGAACCCTCTGTTTGCGTATTATCTTTCAGGAAAATCAGAATTGGATATCAACGTGGATCACTGAAATCAATCTCACAGGGGTTTAATTTAGGGTTTTTGAATTCCAGAAAAAAATTCAAATGGAAAGCGAGTTTAAATTTAGTTACAAATCCAGATGATTTCCAAGTTGGTCCTTTTCTTGGCAGCTATGGATTTTTCAATGTTACCAGGTTTCTCTAATTACCCATCTCTAATTACAAATCAATCTAGATTTTTAGGGTTTTGTTATGCAATCTTCTTATCTACTTTGATAAATGGAATTGTATGTTGTTTTCTATCCCTCTCCAGACCCTTATCATAGCTTCAATGAGTGGAGCATACCGATTTTGATGATGCTCTACTCCTATAACTGAATTTTAATTAAATTATTGTTTTTTGGGATTTTTATTGTAGCTATTCAGGGTTTCAAAGTGGTGTAGATTATGGGTATTTATCAGAGGATATGGGGAAATTGAAAACTCAAGATATAGGTGAAGGAGGAGTTGAAATCAGGTATGTTTTTTGCTCAATTTTCACAATTTTGGTGTAAGGAACTTTCTTAATGGTCCTAATTAGCTTGATATCTACATTTGATTAATAGTTGAGTCTGTAGTTTGAGGGAGTGATATTGTGTATGGCAGTTCTTTGCAGGCTATATGAAGGAAGAATTACTCAAGGTCCTTTGAGAGGCACTCCTGTCTTGTTCAAGGTTATTTCACTTTCTTTTCCCCTCGACCTTTCCATTTTGTAGGCTCTATAATCCACTTTTCTATTCCTTTGACTGTTAATTATGCCTATAGAAATGAAAGTTTTTTGGATGTAAGAAACAAATTCAAAGAGACAGAGTGAGTATATAGTCATAGTCATAGTCATCAACCCAGTTTCTTGTACAAGTCAGGTCCGGAGAGTGAGTACATAACCATAATAAATCAATGATAATGATTTTTAAATAAATTTGTGAGGAACGATGTTTGTTTGTTAAAGGTGTCTATGATTCCATCATGAACTTTCATTTATTATTCATACATTTCAAGAATAAAAAAATTACTTTCAATGATTATTTGTTATATGGCCAACAAGTCCAAATCATATTTGTTGAATCTTGTATGTGGCTTCTATACACACCAAATAGTATGCTGTTTATCTTATTAAAACCCTCGAATTTTAATCACAGGACCATCATACTAACATGATTATAACTTATGGATGAACCAAGTTGTATGTGAATGTCAGGAAGCTACCAATTATTGTATGATCATCAATTTGATCTTTTTTTCAGGTATATCCTGGACAAAGGGCAGGTGGTGCGGAGGCAGACATGATGGCTGCCAATGAGTTAAGCACTCACGCTTTCCTTCAGGTATCATGGAATTGATAGAATATATATTAACATGTAAATATTTAGTCTTTGTAAATTTGTAAATTGACATGGCATCAGAAGCCAACGTGATAAGAGGTCACTGGTTCGAATCTTAACCACTCCTCATTTAAAGTGAAATATTAAGCACCATGTATGTGTAGGGTCTGTGCTGCATCTAAACTTCTAGCCCAATGGGCTCTTATATGAGGTGGTGCTTCAGAATATATAAACATATTCTAGGGGCTCAACCATTAGGTTAAGCTTTTGGTTGAGTTGGTTCTTTGATGTGCTTGACTTTTATTCCCAATTAATAGAAGTATTCATACAACAAAGTTATTAACCTAACGCTTATTCTATCAGGAATGAATTTAACGTACATTACAGACTTATTCATACTTGTGGTTTCCGAACATTTTCACGTGCATTCTTTCAAGAGCACTTTATTCCCTCTTATGTTGTGAATTAATAATTCTATACAACTGCACTCAGAGTAGATCCGAAGAAGTAAGTGAGAATCTCCTGATATTGTTAGGTGGATTTGAGACAAAAACTGGTGAGCAGGTATGTGGCATGGAATTCATTTTCTTTTGCTTATTTTTTGGTTGCTTCAACTCAATATTGTATGTGTCTCTTGTAGTGGCTTGCTTTTCGCTACGATGGAAAATACAGTGCAGCAGACTATGCAAAGATCACCAGCGAAAAGCTGACAAAAAATAAAGCTCTTGAATCACAATCATTTTGGAATCCTTTTGAACAAAGGCAAATATTTAAACAGAGACGCTTTTTCGTCGTTAAGATGCTTCAGGGAGTATCTAATGGCCTAGTCTACATGCATGACAATGAAAGATTACATCAGAGTCTTGGACCAGCTTCCGTTGTTCTCAAGTATGCTCACTGATAATAATCTGTATACATTTACTGAGTATAGCAGACATCAAACAATGGTTTTTTTTTTTCGGTGCGTTTTTACTTAGATTATATTCCTTTGTGGCAGTACAATATACGATAAGGAAGCTGCTTACCAGACTGCAAGACTTCGAGATCTTGCATTTTCAGTAGATATTAGGTTGGTAACCAGTTTTGCCTATAATTAGTTCAACTTCAACGTATACTCTCTCGTTGTCTAAATAAATCTTCATCATAAGTAACTACAGGATGGTGATTGCTTAATCTTTCGGGTGTGTGCTTATTATTTTGCTAGTTATTCGTCATTAGAGAAAGGCCCAGGAGCATTGTCGGAAGGACTTTGGAGACGAGCTATTTCAGCTGGTGCATATAATCCTATTGAGAAAAGAAACTTTGGGATTGCAGATGACATGTAAGTACACCAAGATGCTCATGCACAATTTGACCTCGTATTTCAGCTGCAGTAACATCTTTGAATGAGTTTTAGCACGCATAGCTACTCGGTTGACGTTGTTTTGAACTCTATGCAGATATGAAGCAGGTCTTCTATTCGCATACTTAGCATTCGTTCCATTTTGTGAATCTGGCATCGTGGATAGTCTATCATTACAAGTGAGTTGTGCTACACTCTAGTTACATGAGCTACTTGGCTGTGCTATTAACATTTATACTGAATAATTTTAAATACACTCAACTTGTAGAGGCTTTTGGAGAACACTTTTCAGCTCGATCTCCAAGCAGTCAGAGAGTATGTTTTAGTAATTTGTTATCGGTGCTAGATTATTACCAAAGCTCAACAAACTGTGCCTTGGTATAGTTAGTTAATGAGTTTCATATGCTTTCAGATACTGTTTGGCTGATGATCGCTTGATAGAAGCGGTCAAATTCTTAGATCTTGGTGATGGTGCTGGATGGGAGCTACTCCAGGTTCAGTAATCACTTCCCTTAACCGTAATTTTTCTTGCAATTTCTATTGTACTTGTCTTTACTGATGCTCATTCAAGTTAATGCATTTAACGTTTGTCTATTTTGCTTCCAAGTTAATGTGTATAGACTACCAAAAAGGAGATTCATTACCTGTATAACCAACGGCCCGTTTGGTAATTGTTACTAAATGGTAGGAATGTTAATGAAAGTTTAGCGTTCAATAATTTCACTTCTGTTGACTATAAGCAATTTTTATCGCAAACAATAAGGCTCTGTGCCACTTGTTTTAGTCTTGATTGGCGATTGAACGCTGAATTTATTGGCATATAGTTCTCAATAGCTGTTGTTATCTACACCATTAGTACACCGTCGTTTGAAAGGAAACCTTTTTGCACTAGTTTAGGTGTTCTGTGTGACTGAAAGACCACAGGTGTGCTTCCACTACAACTCCCTGGTTGGACCCTTGAACCCTTGGACCTCACTCTACGGAAATGCTTTGTGCACCAAGATGCCCTTTTAAATATGTTGTAGTTCGAAAAGATGCTATGCTTTTGAGTTTACATATGAGATAGCTGCCCTTCATACCTTGTACGTTTTTAAGAGAATACATTAGTTATAATGTTCTTACCAATATTTAAAATGTTTGTAATATTTCATCCTTGATGTTAATGAATAAATCATGCTTTACACGTGAATTTGCTTATTAAATCAAATTGTCGAGTTTGTTTCAGGTCACTTGATATGTTGATTTACACTTCATTTTTCTTGTATCTTTCCCTTCTCTTAATGTTTTTTAAATTGCAGGCGATGTTGAATCCTGATTACAGAAAGCGACCAGTTGCTGCAGCTGTGCAAAGCCACCGTTTTGTCACTGGACTTGTTTTATAGTTCTGGAACTTTGAACGACTACTGACTCAAAAATAAAGCTGTAAATCATCGTAAGATCTTAGAACTAAGTCCATTACGTTATATCGCAAGTTCTTCCACTTCTTTTATGTACCATCTATAGTACTACTAATAACCAAACGTATACTTCAATTAGTGAGCTGAAATTCAAGTATACTTGTTTTGCATTATCGATTCGTTCACTGGCTTCATGGGAACTAACTACAGGTTGGATTGTTCGAAGTTGTAAGTCGGTCTCTTGGAACCCGCTAACGACTATGAGGTGCCATTAAAACAATTGCTTTACTACTCTTGTTGCGCCATCTTTACCAGGATCTCTTGCTTTAGGACATGTATTATGTTGTATTGTATGTTGCTACCTTGCTGCACTGCATGTAGAATAATTTGTAAGTGATCATCATCAAGATTATGGACTTATTTTTGGAGATACATGTGAAATGGCCATAAATAGAAATTTGAAATAAATTAGTTTTCTTTTCTAAAAGAAATAAAATTAAGCTTTCAAAAATTTCAATTCCCAAAACAATTGTTTTCTGCTCATACCTAAGGTTGAACATTTATTGGGAACAAAGAATAAGAAAAAATTTGGTTAAAAAGTCAAGCAATGACCAATAACAGAAAAACAATGTTGTATGTTTTACATTAATAAAACCTAAAGAGATTATAAGCATGGTTATCAGAATTTCGATCCTGATCAACGATTCTGCGATCCTACAATCTAAAATTAGGCGACCGATCTGGCTTATAGGTAGGATCTTAATGTTGGTAGAATCATATGATCTTATGTAGCTTTAGGATTTAAATGGTAGGATCATAACACGATCCTACGATCTTACGATCCGATCCAATAAGGGTAGTTACAATCGCACAAAAATTTAATATAATCTTGATTTTACTTATGTATGTATGTATATGAATATACCTAAATTATTATATCAATATGTCTAAATTTCAAGTTTTTCTTGATTCGTATTTTAGAATTGATTATTAAAGGTATTATTTTACAAAACTAAATAGTTGAAGTCAAATAAGTGTTAATTTAAATCTTAAAACTTAAATAAAAGAACAATTAAAATTAAAACTTAAATAAAAGAACAATTAAAATTAAAAGTCAGTGATCTAAAGCATGGTAATGCGTATTTGTAGGATCACATGATCCTACGATCCGATTCTACTGATTTCGATCCTACCCTCTCAACGATCCTATATAGAATCCCGATTCTAACAACCTTGATTATAAGCACCGCTATGAGATTACAAGTCTTTACAGCCAAGGGCGAAGCCACATGGGGGACCGGCGGAGGCCCGACCCCCCTTGCCGAAAATGCGAGCCTTTGAAATTTTGGTTTTGGCCCCCCTTACTAATATGATATATATAGTTCAAAGAGAGTAAAATATAAGAAAAATCGTTGTAGCTCAATGATTGGAGTAACACTTCTATAATCTAAGGTTATGGGATCAATTTTTCATTAAAACAATTATTTTTTTATAGACTAATAGATTTATACTATAATGTCATTACTATTTATTTTTTATAATTTAACATTCATCCTTTGTAGTGTGTGCTTATATTTTTCTATCTTAATTTTAATTGTTTTTTTTTTTTGGAAAATTATTAGGCAAATATTTAGAGTTTAAATCAAAAATACCACTTAGTTTTTTCAAAAATAATAATTATAGGAAAGTTTCAACTCTATTTATTATTAAATATAATTTTAGCAATGATTGAAGTTTTTTCAGTCTATATGATTTTTAACATTTTCATTGCGTAGCTAGTGTTGAATGGTGTTCGTTCAGGTCATCGTTGATTTCGGATTAGGTGTTTCGGGTTGGCTTGAAATCAGATTTCGTGTCCATATTGTTTAACATAATTGTAAATTTTTAAAGTCGAATCAAATCGGATTCAGTTACAGTGTCGTGTAAATTTCGAGTCATCGTGTCTGTTTCTAACACCTCTAATTTTTATGTAGTAAATTTTGATTTTCAGTATATCGACAATTTGGCCCCCCCAATTCGAAATCCTGGCTTCGCCTTTGTTTACCGCATAATATAAGTTTTCTAGAAATTGAAATCACAACGAATTTAATTAACTTAAAATAATAAATAACCTTAAAGTGAATATACTTTAAGAGAAGAAGATCAAAAATAGAAACATGAGTGAATATGGAAAGTTTTAAAAAAAGAAAGTAATGAAGAAGAGAACTGAAAACGAGGGAAGGGGAAATAGTGCAGCACACACGCAAAGACGGGTCATTTGATATCTTTATTTGATATTTTTATATAAAATTTGAAACAAATAAGCCAAAAAAAATATTAAAAAAAGTTGAATAATAGATAATTTTTGAAAATATTTCTCAAAGTAAGCATTTTTTTTCCTACAGGTTCGGGCTAATTTGAAAATAGGAAAGTTAATAATTAAAAGCATATAAATTAGCCTTATCCCAAAAAATAGCAATTAAAACTTTAGTGTCATCAATGAACCAAAACACTTGATAAAAAATCTTTGTTTATTAAAACTAATAGCGAACAAACCTAAGCATGTGCTATGGGAAAAAGTACTTACTTTGAAACATATTTTCAAAAGCTACCCATTATTCGACTTTTAATATTTTTTTGATTTATTTCAAATTTTTTATCTTTAGGGTCATTTGTGACATATTAATTTCCAATTGGATTCGGAATCATTTTAAACAAATATTAAATGTTTAAGTTGGGTAAGGTAGAGATGCTTGACATCAGTGTGATTTTCTTTTATTGAACCAAATCAATTGTATGCGTAGGATTTTCATTGGGGGCATCTTTACTTTTTCTTTTAATTTGTTCCCTTCTTTTATTTCATTATATTTTTGTCCTATTATACCCTGATTTACGAACCATTGATTGATTGAAATTTTCTAAGTAAATAATTCCTCAAATTATTTTAGTTGTCCCATTTTTTTTATTTGACAAACTCATATTAATTGTCTCATTTTCTTTTTTATCTATTTTTTTAACCTAAATACCCCTACTTTTCTAATTTCCAATACCCAACTACCATCTTTACAATTAATTTAATCAATTAAAATACCCAACTACCACCTTTTTAATGGACCCCACTCCTCCCTTAATAACCGTAAAAGCCCAAATGAGACATCTAAAATAATTCGGAGGGAGTACTATTTCCATTTCTTAATGATGTTTGCATTTGTTAATTTACATCATTCTATTTCTTGTTCGTTTAAAATATATTGGTATTCATATTAGTTTAATCTAATTTTAATATTTTTTTTAATGCTTTTTGTTCTCAAATACTTCAAACTAATTTTATTTTAATATTTTTATAATACATACGGTCTACATGTTTTCCATCAATTTTATTTAAATTCTTTTTTAATAGTTATGGTCTCCATATTTTCCTGAACTTTATTTTGATATTTTTACAATGCTTATAATATCTCCATTTCATTTACATAATTCATGTGAATATGTCATATTGAAAAAAATAATAGAAATGAAGGGAGTATATGAATAGTAATAATACTCGAGTCGGGGGACTCCTTTTAATCGTGCTCTCCTTTATGGGTATGAGTTGCCGTCGTCCTTCCCTTTCCAGATCCTGTCTATAGTTCTCTATGAACGGGATACACTGAGTAGGATGATGATGAGATGATATGCATAGTAATAATAAATTATTTAGTATTCCAATGATAATTTTATTGGAAGTGACATTTCAATAACAAAAAGAATCACAAGTACCTTGGTTAATCTCTTTGGCTTTTCTAGTACTTCTCATTTTGACTTTTTTGAGGAATAAAAATTGGTAGAATTTAGTAGTAAAGGAAAATTATGTTGAAGAATAAAATAAAAAAAAATTGTGGTTGAGGGATAGAAATAAGTGGTATTAAGATGAAATGAATATAAATTTGTAGATGAAAGTAAAAAGATGCAGAGTAAACCATTAATTATAAAGAAAGGGTGTAAAATTGATGGGACAAATTAAAATTGAAAGTCGTAATTTGTAACCTAAAAGAGAGGGACAGAAGGCGTATAATGCATCCAATTTCTACTAAATTAAATTTATGTTTAGTATTTTACATCATTATATTCTGTGTGTGCGATGCACTATTTTAACTTATTTATTCTTCAGACATATTCATTTAAAGTAAAAAGATAATTTACATGTTAATATTTTGACATATTTATGTTTTTTTTACAATGATAAAGAACAATTAATTAATATCTAAAAAATACAGTACAAAATTTTGACTTTTCTTACTAAAAAACAGCATACCTGTTTTTGATAACAAAATAAATGTTGTATTATTTTATATAAAAACTAATAATAACACACTTTAAAAGGAAATATAAAACCATAAAATATATAAAATACTTCATAAAAGTTTAAACCAAAAAGTCAAAATTTTCCCAATATATAAGTGACTTACACAATAGTCACAACCTGAATGATCTTGACAAAAAAAAAATATTAAAATTAAATATTGCATTTAAGTTACTAATAGTGTATCAAGCAAATAAATCCAAAACAAAAGTTTATATTGGGAAAATATCCAATACATTAAAAAAAATACTCCTTCGATTTGTATTTGTTGTTCTCATATAGAATATTCTCGTAGATTAAGAAAAGTCAAATCTTTTAGATTGTGGATAAAATCTTTTATTTAAAAATAAACCGTGGACCATCAAAATTAAATAAATATAAAAATAAAATTAGTGAAAAAAATATGATAAATACACATTAATATTAAAAAATATTAGTTAGAAAGATATGTGTGACCATAAACATTATACAAAATTTTAAATAAATTTAATTTGTTGAAATATCATGGGTGATGGGACAATGCGTATTCAAAACTATTAAAATTAGGATAACGTGGACTAATTATATCAAGTAGACTAAACCTAGGTCCTAGGATACAATCTCGTTTGCTAAAATACTAAGGGGTCGGGTTTTATGTTAATGACTCAGTTCATTTTTAGAATAAAATGATATATATATATATATATATATATATATATATATATATATATATATATATATATATATATATATATATATATATATATATATATATATATATATATATATGTATTAGTGTATATGTCTTGTATAGCCCAATATTATAGCCCAATAAGGGTAATCTTGTAAATATGTGGTGCATAGGCTCTAGGGTTAAATGTGTATATATATTGATCATTGGAGTAATGATAAGATAAGGATCATTTCATTATCCTACATGGTATCAGGCTTTCTAGAAACTTCTCCCAAATCAGCCGCATATTCTCTCCTGGGCCCCTCATTTCTGATTTTCTGATTTCAGTGCTATCACCTTCCTCACGAAAAAAAAAAAAAAAAACAAAAACCTCCATTAACGTATCCTGCTACTGTTTCTTCATCTTCTAATACTGCTGAAAATCGGTCTACAGTTCTTAAAAGAAGTAAATCTACAGCTTCTTCTCGATCTGGTCGCCATTTTGATACTGTTTCTTCTGGTTTACTGTATCCTGCTACTGGTCGCCATTAACGTATCCTGCTACTATTTTTTTCTGGTCGCCATTTTTGATTCTATTTTTGGTCCTTTCTTCATCTTTCTTATACTCAGAACCGGAACCCACCAAAAATACTTGCGTCTCTCCCTTGTCTTCTTCGTCCACACAAACAAACCACAAACCAGCCTTCACCTTCGTTCTTCATATCAATGGCAGACAAACAGAAGTCCAATCTCCATCCCGCAATGACCGTCACAAATATTCAGAGTCATGTACCCATCGTATTGGAAATAGAGAATGGTCTATATTCAACTTGGTCCCATCTCTTCATCACTCACTGTAAAGCTTATCAAGTGCTTGACCACATTATTCCTCCTCAAACCTCTTCCTCCTCTACTGCAATATCTTCTGAACTTGAACATACGGCTGAATGGGAGTGCATTGATGCACGGGTTTTACAGTGGATCTACGGTACGATATCTCGGGACCTTCTCACCTCCATTATCTCACCTACTACTACTACTACTACTGCTCACATGGCATGGGAGACCCTTCGGGCTTTGTTCCAAGACAACAAGTCGACCCGTGCCTTGTACCTAGAGGATCAGTTCACCCAAACCCGTCTCTCCAATTTTCCCGATGTGACTGCCTACTGCCTCCATCTCAAACGATTGGCGGACCAGCTAGCCAATGTTGGGGCTCCTGTTACGGACCAACGCTTGGTTCTACAGTTGATCAAAGGGCTGCCTCATACTTATAATGAAGTTGCTACTTACCTTGAGCAACAAGACCCGCTTCCTTCTTTCTCCTTGGCCCGTTCCCGTCTTATTCTCCATGAGACCAGGCGCAATCATCAAGCCTCACAGGAGGCTAGTGAAGATTCTACGGCGTTGTTCACTGCCCACTCTGATATTCCACCTGCTTCACCACGTCGTCCACCTTCACGACCTTCTCCTTCCCCACCTGTCAGGGGTCACTCTAATAGAGGGCGTGGAGGTCACCGGCGTGGTCACACTCGTGGGGGTGGACGCCCGTCATCTTTTCCTGGTTCATTTGCCACGTCGCCTTCGGCTCGATATTCAGGTCAATGGGGTGCTCCTCAGTGGTCTAATATGCATGCCCAATGGGGTTCATGGCCCTCTCCTTGGTCTACACCTCCTTGTCCCTATCCGACTACTCCTATGCCATGGTCACACTCTCCGGGTCAATCCTCTACGGCTGGTGTTTTGGGTCCTCGACCTCAAGCCCATCATGCTCAGTCGTCTCGTTCTCATGGGACCTCTCATACTCACTATCCTACGGATATTGCTGCTGCGATGCATACTATGACTCTTAACCCTCCGAATGCGAACTGGTATATGGACACTGGTGCTACCAACCACATGACATCTTCGGCAGGTACTCTCTTCCCATATACTAATTCTAGCAGTAGTACTCATATTCTTGTTGGTAGTGGTGATGTTATTCCAATTCATGGTCATGGTGATACGCGTCTCCCTCCCCCTTACCCTTCCCTTGCCCTAAATCATGTCCTTCATGCTCCCACACTTATTAAAAATCTTGTCTCTGTTCGTCGTTTCACTATAGACAATCATGTTTCTGTTGAGTTTGATCCGTTTGGCTTTCTTGTGAAGGACCTATGAACCGGGAGACCGATTTTGCGATGTGATAGTGACGGGGACCTCTATCCTCTACATCCCACACCATATGCTCCAGCCTCTACACCTTTTGCTGCCCTTTCAGAGACCCTATGGCATAGTCGCTTAGGACACCCTGGCGTTCCTGTTATTACTGTTCTTAGGAAGAATAACTCTATTTCTTGTAATGAACAATCTAAGACTTCTGTTTGCAAATCTTGTGTACTGGGAAAACTTATTAAAATGCCTTTCTATGATTCTATGTCTGTGACTCAGCTGCCATTTGATATTATTCATAGTGATATATGGACTTCACCGGTTGTGAGTTCTCTTGGCCACAAATATTATGTTCTGTTTTTAGATGATTATTCTAATTTTGTATGGACTTTTCCCATTGCTCATAAATCTGATGTTTTCTCTCGATTTGAATCTTTTTATGCGACTGTTCGTACCCAATTTGAGCGGAGTATTAAATGCTTCCAATGTGATAATGGCAAAGAATATGACAACTCCTCATTCCACCAATTCTCTACTCGTCATGGTCTTGTTTTTCGTTTTTCCTGTCCCCATACCTCCCCACAAAATGGTAAAGCTGAACGCATGATTCGAACCCTTATGCTACATTCTTCCATGCCCGCTCGCCTATGGCATCATGCCTTGGCTATGGCTACCTACCTTCATAACATCCTCCCTACCAAACTTCTAAATCAGTTCTCCCCAACTCATGTTTTGTATCAAAAGAGTCCAAAGACGGATCACCTCAGAGTCTTTGGATGTCTTTGCTACCCTCTCTTTACCTCGACTACCATACACAAACTTCAACCCCGCTCTACTCCCTGTGTCTTCTTAGGATATCCTTCCCATCATCGAGGGTACAAATGCCTTGATCTCTCCTCCAATAAGATTATTATTTCCAGGCATGTGGTCTTTGATGAACACCAGTTTCCCTTTGCTACATCTCTTCCTTCTCAGAGTTCCCAGTATTCTTTTTTAGAACCCGACTCCATCATCCCTGCCCTTCCTCTTCTTGACGACCAATCTCCTCTTCCCACTCCCCCCCCCTCCGCTCCTACCTCGCCAAGCGGTCCTCCCAGTCCTGGGTCCCCTGCTTATCCTCTGGTACTGCCTCTTCCCTACCTGACACATCTGACCCCTCTCCTCCACCTCCCCGTGCTGTTATTAGCCCACCGTTCTCCCCACAAATGACTACCCGCGCCCAACATGGCATCTTCAAACCTCGTAAACCTCTTAATCTGTCTTCTATATCTTCCCCATCCCCTTTACCTCGTAATCCCAAAGAGGCGTTACATGACCCGAATTGGAAAGCTGCCATGACTGACGAATATTCTGCTTTAATTAGTAATGATACTTGGGATTTAGTGCCTCGCCCTGCGAATGCTAATATTATTCGTTGCATGTGGATTTTTTGTCACAAAACACACTCTGATGGTTCTTTTGCGAGGTATAAGGCTCGTTTAGTGGGTGATGGGAGTACTCAACAGGTTGGTCTGGATCGTGTGGAGACTTTTAGTCCGGTTGTCAAGCCCGCTACTATTCGCACTGTTCTCAGTATTGCTTTGTCTAGGGCTTGGCCCATTCACCAGCTAGATGTTAAGAATGCTTTTTTACACGGTGAGTTAAAGGAAACTGTGTACATGTACCCGCCTATGGGGTTTCGTGATCATTCTCGGCCTGATTATGTGTGTCGTTTGAAGAAGTCTCTGTATGGCCTCAAGCAGGCTCCTCGTGCATGGTACCAGCGTTTTGCTGATTTTGTTCGCACGATTGGTTTCGTCAACAGTATGTGTGACCATTCCTTATTTATTCTTCGACGAGACTCTGACATTGCCTTTATGTTGCTGTATGTGGATGATATTGTTTTGACGGCTTCTTCTGATGCTTTGCGCCAGTCTATTATTTCTCTCTTAGCCTCAGAGTTTGCTATGAAAGATTTGGGGTCACTACATTATTTCCTTGGTATCGCCGTTACCCGTCGCTCTGGTGGGTTATTTCTCTCTCAACGTCAATATGCTTCCGATATTATAGCCCGAGCTGGTATGACATCCTGTAAGCCTTGTCTAACTCCGGTTGATACGTCTGGTAAAATTGGTTCCAGTTCCAGCCCTCCTGTTTCCGATCCCACTTTATATAGGAGCCTTGCTGGGGCTCTTCAGTATCTTACCTTTACTAGACCGGACATCTCATATGCAGTTCAGCAAATTTGCCTACATATGCATGACCCCAGGGAGTCACATTTTCACGCTCTTAAGCGTATTATCCGGTATATTCAAGGTACTTTAGAGCTGGGACTGCATCTTACATCATCTTCATCGTCCTCTTTAGTGTGCTACACTGATGCTGACTGGGCTGGTTGTCCAGATACACGTCGATCGACATTTGGGTATTGTGTTTTCTATGGTGATAATCTGATTTCTTGGTCTGCCAAGCGTCAGTCTACTTTGTCCCGATCGAGCACTGAGGCTGAATACAGAGCCGTTGCCAACGTTGTAGCAGAAACATGTTGGCTTCGCAATCTTCTCCTAGAGCTTCATTGTCCGCCCTCCAAAGCCACATTAGTTTATTGTGATAATGTGAGTACTATCTACCTTGCGGGCAACCCTGTGCAACACCACCGAACGAAGCACATTGAGATTGACATTCATTTCGTTCGTGAGAAAGTTGCACGAGGTCAGGTTCGAGTTCTCCATATTCCATCCCGGTTTAACATTGCAGACATATTTACCAAAGGGCTCCCTCGTGTTCTCTTTGATGATTTTCGCTTCAATCTTAGCGTTCGTCCTCCTCCCGCTTAGATTGAGGGGGTGTATTAGTGTATATGTCTTGTATAGCCCAATATTATAGCCCAATAAGGGTAATCTTGTAAATATGTGGTGCATAGGCTCTAGGGTTAAATGTGTATATATATTGATCATTGGAGTAATGATAAGATAAGGATCATTTCATTATCCTACAATATATATATATATATATATATATATATGACATTTATTATTAAACTAGTGTAAAAGACAAAATATTGCATCTGTTATTATGTGATTAATACAAGTGAAGTGTTAATATTTTAATGTTTAAGGAGAAAGAAATAAATGATGAAATAGTATTGGCATATGTAAGGCTCTATTCAACACCAATGAAAAAACGTTTAATTGGAAACAAATTATTAATGCAAAAAAAAAAAAAAAAATACTAGTCGATCATTGAGTGAAAAAAGAAAATAATTAGTTGCAATAATTACTAAAACATAGTATTATTTAATTATGCATGATTGTAGGTTGTCTGCTACTTTAATGAGCATAGTTTCTATAAAGGGGCAGAAGGCGAGGGATGAAAGGACAACATCAAGATCTATCCTCAAAATAGAAATATCAAAAAACAATCTCAACTTAAAATAGTTTGTGTTTATTGGAAATGGAAGGATACAATAACCTTAAGATTATGTTGGTTGTTCTACTCTTTGTTTTCTTGGTAAGTAAAGGATTCCAAAATTTAAAATTACATTTTTTGAAAGAAGTATGCCCTCCAAATTCCAATCTCCTTATAAAATGATCCGCATTTGATTAATCATTAATTACTGTTTATTTATGTCTTTTGATTAATACTCCCTTTAATTTATTTTAGTTGTCCCATTTGCTTTTTTACACTATTCTTCCATTCATTTTAATTTGTATTTTATTCTTAATCTATAAGTTTAAACATAGTCATATGAGATCTTGTTTGATTCGTCCTAATGCAAAGATTATTCATATCAACTTTTCATAATTTTTATTTATGATTAATTAGAGGTATTAGGAGTCAAAATGTTACCTCGATAAGTGTGAAAAAACAAATGGACAACTGAATATTGCTCCTTCGATCACTTCCGTACGAATCTGTACATTTTCTATATATACAATCTACTAAAAGAGAAGCAAACTATTGGCACGTGCCACTCTATAAATTAAGTAAATTTTCGCATTAAATCTACTAGAATGAAAAAATTAAATTCTGAAAATTTTGTAAGCGTCAAGATATTATATGATATGATGTGACAATTTGGAATAATATAATATCAATTATTTATTTGACAATTCAAAACAATATAATATATTAATTAATTAATAAAGAGATGATTCAGAACAATATAATAATCATTTAAGAAAAATTACATAGACATAAAATATAAATAAAAAAAACGTTATTCTCAAAATTACCAATATTGCTAATAACACATATGTTAATAAATTCTGATGTAGTAATTTACATAAAAAATAATTCTATTGCATTATAATGCAATATAAATGGCAATTAGTATTCTTATTGATTACAATATACATATATAATCTGTCGTATTATCAATTGTGTACTGCTGGAATTTAAAATATTCTGATATAATATTGTACAAATAGAGACTCTTAATAGCTTCTAAATTGTATTAAACTAACATAAGAAAAATTCATATCTTCCTTCAATCAAGTAATTAAAATTTAGGATTTCCTTTAGACCCTAACATCATACAACAGCCTCAATATAGTAATGTGTACAACACATGATGATTTGGAAAAATGTTTTAATTATTATCTACTAAAACATGACTATATGATAAATTTGCTTCTCCATTAATTATATCCAATCTTAATACCTTATAAAATGTAGGATCCAAAGGTTTCTTATTCAATCCAATATACTGTATTCTTTTTTTTTATATTGTTATTACACTCTAATATATACTAGTTTATGACTGTTTTATATTGTTATTACACTCTAATATACTGTATTCTTTTGTTTTGGCTTTTTTTGTTGTTTTTTTATTTTTTTTTATAACACTATTTAACCATACTTGTAGTCATAAAATATTGTATGTATACTTTATCAGCCTTAATTGTTCGTTATTTGCCACAATGCCATATAATTTAATCAAACAATAGTTATAATTCGTATGAATATATGATAAATCAATATGAGAATTCAATATGAAAATTTTCAGTCCTTCACTTAGAATGTATGAACTGATTTATCAATGTTCTAACGTATTACTTATATATCACCATTAATAATATAGTTTTAGTTATACTAAAATTAATTAGCAAAATCTATAAATAACTATTAACTGAAGATTAAAGTTAAACATTGTATGTAAGTAGTACCATACATTTTTAAAAAATTCTTTTACTATATTTTATAAATGAATTACCTTATAAATTAAGATAATTAAAGTAATGCGTTTGTGGCTTAATGGATAGAGCATCTGCATGTGGAGCAGAAGGTTTGGGGTTCGACCCCTACTAGGCGTAGGTATCAATTGAGGGTTTCTTGACCGTGCGCATCTCTCTTTACTCCCTCCTTGGGGGTACGGGTATGATTTGTCCGCATCTTTCAAGAAAAAAAAAACCCCACTCGGATCCTGCCTTGTGCGGGATACCAAGAAGGTCCTTTACCTTTATAAGAGTCTAGATCTTTCATAAGATTTTACTTTTTTGTTGGTTCTAACTAGTTAACTTATATAATTAAACAGCTTGGAAATCCAATAGATGGAAGAAGGGAACCAAGAGAGTATGAGAAAGATATGATGATGAAGGAAAATGTGATACCGGAAGCTATCAAGGATTTGATATTACATAACAAGTTTTATGATACCCATACATTGGCACAGGCCATTAAAGATATTACTGAGGATTTTGATTCAACACCTAATGCCACCATTTACCATGATGAAGCCGATCAAGAATAAAAGTCATATTTGCTACTGCTTATTGTTTGGATCATTAGGATCTTATTTGTATGTGCATGTGTTGCTTTGTATTTGCTTTCTATGACAATAAAAGCCTCTACGTTTAAGTTTGTTTGGTTTTTTACAAGTTATTCTCAATGATGTATGCTTTATGTATGATATGAAATGAAACAATGTTGTATGCTTTAATGCAGAAATTCTATATGGTAGTATTGTGGTTTGGCGAAACGTAAGTGGTAGCATTTTTTTTAAGTTTTTTCCACGCGGTAGCAACAAGGTTATAATTTTACAAACTCCGTAGCACAATCCGTTAAAAACATTTAATTTCCGTTAACTTTGACATTTTTTATGTTTTTTTTGTTTAACTAACAATATTATTTTTCTTTAAAAAAAATGATATTTTCCTTCAATACCCCTACATTATTCAGCTTCCTCAAACCCCTGTTTCTTTCCTAGCCCTCTTCAATAAATATATAATTTTCATTTAGCATTTAGGTGGAAAATAGTGGATGAAAACAGATTTTGTATAAATATTTCCGAATAAAATAGTGAACGGTATTCACTCTTTCTATTTAATGTCCTTATTTTCTATTTTAGACGATTTATTTATTTTATTCTTAAATTATTTATTTATTCTTTTACATTTTTAATCATAAGTAGCACTAGTCATCATAATTTAATATTTTTTTGGGAAATTCCACGTGATGACCCTGAATTTTTTGGCTTTTTCATAAATGATTTTTTTATAAATCCACATTGTGACCTTTAGCTTTCAAATTTTCCATGTGGTGGACAAAATGTTAAATTTTTGGTTAAACATAATCAAGTACTTATTAAATATGTGGTCAATTAGGGTGATTACAACGTTTCTTTTTTGAAAAAAAATTCATTAAATAGGGTAAAAATAACGTAAAGTTAACAAAAATTACTTTCTTAATTTGTCTACCACGTGGAAAAATTGGAAGGTCAAAGGGTACCATGTGGATTAAAAAAAAAGTTTCCTACCAAATGAAAAAGCCGAAAATTCAGGATTACCACATGAAAGTTCCCAAAATTTATTGGGTTGATATTTCCCCGCATATTATCCACTAACATTATTTTAACATGTTTATAATGCTTATGGTCAATATATATTTCATGCTAACTTTATTTTATAGAGAATTAAACAAGTATTGAACTTTCATAGTGGCAATACGTGACTATTTAGTTAAAATCATTCTTGTTAAAATCGCGATTCTAATCTACGATTCTACGATTTTATAATCTAAAAACAAGCGAACGATTTGGATCGCAAGTAGAATCTTACGATTCTAGTTGGACTAAAATTTCTAGACATAGAATCATAACACGATTCTACGATTTTGCGATTTAACGATCCGATTCTACTAATTTCGTATGAATTATTTTTAATTTTTCTTATGACCCATCTTTTACTAATCTCTTTCACATATACACATAAATTTCAAATTTTCCATCATAAAAACTTAAAAAATGAAAATTTTTAATCGGTATGAAGATTTAAACTAATTATTAAAAAGTTTTCATTATATTCATAAAAATAAAGTCAAAGAAACATTAATTCATAAATTTAAACTTTTGGATTGGACGGATAATAATGATAAGAAACTAGATATTTTTAATATATTTATGTTTATTTGTAGAATCGTACGATTCTACGATTCGATTCTACCTCTCAAAACGATTCTAAGTAGAATCACGATTTTAACAACTTTGGTTCAAATAGTAGTTTAATTCAATGATGCCCTTTTCATTCATCTCTATAATGGATAATATTTAGTGAAGATAAACATTAAAAGTAGAGAATAAAAATAAATTTAAGTACGATATAAAAGATTATATATAGATTAAAATTATAAGAATAGTAAAATCATTAAAAGAAAAAAATGCCAGAGTTCAAAAAAATGCAGACCAAAAAAATTTGTCACTGATTGAGTGAAACAAGAAAATGATTAAATGCCATTATTACTAAGATATACTATTTAATTCATTATTTTTGCATGATTGTGCGTAGTTTGTCATTCATCATTCTTTGTATAAAGGGGAAGAAGACAAGTTAAGAATTATTAAGAGTATATAAAAATTTTGGAGCCTTATGAATTATGATATTGTCATGTGTTATTTATTCTATCATGAATAGCGTCGGTAGTTTCTCTTTGCAACTCCTTGTAAGGTATTCCTATTATTGGATGATAATGTTTTCAATTTCACTAGCAAACCTTCATTGTGGTTGGGCGTTCTTTGATGAAGAACCCTATTATTAGGTGATGGGGTTGTATAAGTATAGGCGGATTAAGGATTCAAAAGTATGGGTAGCACCATTTAAGATTTACCATCGGGTTTTGGTTTTAGGATATTTTTTTGGCGATTTGTGGTTGGTTCTAAAATATAATATTAGTTTTTTTTAAAAAGCTTGGGTAGCCTATGCTACCCAATGCTACAACTTAGGTCCGCCTATGTGTATAAGCACCCCCATTAAAAAAAAAGAAAGTAATATGTGGGTCTTGAACTCACGACCTATTACCAAATATGAACAATTAATTCCACTTTCATACCACTAGGGAATAACATTCACATTTGTCAATTTAAACTTAAACATAATTAATACTTTATTAGGCTCAATTATCTTGTTGACTATTAAAGGAAGGAAATTAATGACTATTTTTTTTTTAAATGAACTTCAACTTTATTAAGGAAGAAAATCCGACAATACAAGGTCCCTTATCCAAACCGGACAAGAACGAAGCCAAACTCTATCAGAAGGTCTCCTGAGAGACCGTCTATAGCATAGACGGCACTCTCAGCAGCCCAGCCCATAATTGAATATTCAGATTTTGGAAAGGTTAAAAAAGAAAAAAAAAATAATAATTCAGACATAACTGTTGTGCGAATATTCAGTTCCAATAAAAACCATATGCGTATGATTACGTTCAGGAAAGTGTAGTTGGTTTGGAAGGAAATAAAATGAATTGGAATGTGGATGGGTTTTTTTAGGAAATAATTGATCCTAATTGTGCTCCATAATTATGACCTTCATGTTTGAGACTGGAATTGTGCTCCATATTTTTGTGCTCCATCATCTATGATCTCGAAATAATTGAATTGGTTTTTTTTTTTTTTTTTGTTGAAATTTTTTTTCGAGACAAAAATCAGCAATGGAGGAACTAATGAGTGAATTTGACAGTTCATATTCCCTCAAAAACGATGACAATGGAAGTGCACAAGGTACATTTGAGTTCATACCTGTTTAGTTTTTATTTTTTTTCTTAATTGAACAAGCTTCATCAATGGGTGGTTGGAGATGAAGCTTATTCGAGTAAATTTTTTTTTCTTTTAATCGGGGTTGGAGATGAGATTTAACATAGTTGTATTAATTTATTTATTTTTTCTATGATGGACAAGATTCATCAATGCAGTTGGAGATGAGGATTAAAATTGTATTTGAAACTATATTGTACTATATTGGGAACCATATTATATTGAGTTTGGAATTATAATGTGTTATATTTGGAAGTATCTTGTACTATATTGAAATTATAATGTACTGTATTTGGAACTATATTTGAAGACATAATCACATATGTTTTAATTGTATAATGACATACATTTAATATTGGAGTGAATACGGTTGATTGCCTCAAAGTGAGTAACTAAATAAGCAATGATACAAGGTGGAAACCTAAAGGGCTTCATCTTTAGGAGTCCCCAAAGTCATGACATGCTCATCCTCAACTTGTTTTGAGGTAAACTGTATATATTCTTTGCTAAGCTTCATAAATAAATGTGGCTTGCAATTATTATAGATGTTTATATTGACATTGATAAGAAAACATAAAAATTAATTATAAGACAATATAATTCCAAATGTGTAACATTGTAATCTAAAATATAAAATAAATTGTATGACTTAAAGTACCAAATATACACTATTATAATGTCAAATATATATAACTATCATTCCAAATGTATGATACTAAATGTCAAAATGTAAACATATAAACCATAATGTATTATAGTTCCAAATATAACACATTATAGTTCCAAATTCAATATATTATAGATCCAAATATAGCACATTATATTCCCAAACGCAATACATTAGTTCCAAATGCAAATGGATATGTTGTAATTAAATATATACTATTATGATTTCAAATGTATGACAATGTAGTGCCAAATTTATACTATTATATCGTAATACATATGATGCCAAATATTTATTATTATTTATTATGAATCCAAATATAAGATAGTATGATGCCAAATAAATACAATTATGATTCCAAATGTAATGTATTATAATTTCAAATATAACACATTATAGTTCAAAATTTAATACATTATAGTTCCAAATGAAAATGGATGTGTTGTGATTGAATATACTATTATGATTCCAAATGTATTATAGTGTAGTGCCAAATATATACTATTTTACGGTCAAACATATGACATTAAAGCTCCAAAAATATATTATTATGATCCAAATATAAAATAGTATGATGTCAAATATATACTAATATAGTTCCAAATTATTACAATATAGCTCCCAATTTATGACATTATAGCACCAAATATATTACATTATGATTCCAAATTTATGAAATTATATCTCCAACTGTATATTCCATCTTCTGTCTCTATCTTCACGAGAGACATTTGTGGCTCAGGTACCTGTTGTTTCGTTGATTTGGGCTGTCGAGAACCCCCTCGTTTGTTAATAGTTGACATTGTCAATACCTATTCAAAATGAAATAAAAACAAAACCTAGCAATATGAACATAAAAATTTTAACACCCAATTCATATAAACAAAAACTAGCTAAAACCTGCATTATTTTTTGACCAAAAACCTACAACAAAATTTTAACCAGTATCATATGACCATAAAAAAAAAACCAATCAAATTTTAACATCCAATTGAAAACTTCATCTCTATCGAAATGGTAAAAATTCTAACACCCAATTGAAAACTTTATCTCCATCAAAGTGGTACAAATTTTTACTAGATTCATATGACCATAGAAAAACCCAATCAAATTGAACATAAAAGCAAAACAAATGTACAAATTGAAAACTTTAAAACAAAATTCAAAGTCCCTTGAATGGGACTTATCGCCTGCACACTTGAACCTTCAAAGAATTGTACAAATTTGTATCTTCAACAAAATTCAAAGTCCCTTGAATGAGTCTTATCGCCTGCACGAAAAACCCATCCAAAAGTCCCTTGAATGGTAAAAATTAAAAAGTTCAACAAAATTCCAAGAAAATAAATAAATATCAAAGATCCTGTCGAAATTCAAAGAAAAAAAATGGTACAAATTGAAAATGAAACAAAAAATGGTACAAATTGAGTCTCAAATTCAACGAAAATAATACCTAGAAATGTAGATCTTGAAGATTCAAAGAATAAAGAAGAAAAAAAGGGGATAAACGAGTCTCAAATTCCAAAAAAAACTATCAATAAAATTGAAAAAAAAACTTAAAATAGAGGAAAACAATCGGTTATGTTGAAGTTACTCGGGAGACCTTGAAGCCAATAAACGATGAGTACTCGATTGGATCTTGAAGACTCAAAAATTGATGAATTTAAGCCGAAAAAATCGTATTTATGAAGCAGTTTTGATTTCGGGTGGTGTAGACATTCTGTTTGTGCAATAGAAATTCATACCAAAACTTCCAATTCAAAAAATGTCGAAATTCGACATTTCTATTTCCACCAGAAATTTTGCTTGAATGATATATTCGTAACAAAATCAAGCATGCAATAGAAATGTCGAAATTCATACCATTCAAAATCCATTTATATTTTGAAATAACCATTAAAATTGTCGAAATTCTTACCTACAATTGAAGAATTGGAACAATTGAAGAAACTGAAACCAACCAGTAGAAGAAACCGAAAATCAAAAGCCCTTCTTCCTTGAAAATCTCTGAAAACCAAATGAACTCTCACAAAAATGGAAACCAAACGTTTTTCAGTGGAAAAGCAAGGGGAAATCACACGAAAATGAAAAGGAAAGAAAATCGTCAATGGCTTGGAAAAATCAGAGTATTGAATGAAGAATGGGAAGTTCAGGGAAGAAAGAGTGTAATTTGGGCAAGGGAATCATTACACGCGGGTTTCAAGGAGATACTGTTTTCAATATTTTTTTAAAAAAAATTCGAATAATCCTGATTCCTAAAAATACATACTGGGCCGGCCCATTTGTTCTGTCTATCCTATAGACGGACTTTCCTGAGATTTTGTGAAACTCTATTACAATCACTACTCGAGGCCCAATGGGCGAGCCTGTGAGTACCAACTAACAAAAATTTTTTTTTTCAAAAGAGTACCAACTAACGGCTGGGCTTAACTTTTCCGTTATCTTTTTTTGCTCATTTTTAAAAAGTACCTTATAAAAAAGTTCTTTTCAAAAAAGTACCTAATAAAAAAGTTCTTTACAAAAAAGTACCAAGAACACAACATAATTATCCAATACAAATACAACATAATACATAATTCTAAGAACATCATCACACATCATCCAATACAAAAACAACATAACAACATCATCCAACACAAACCTAGAACAAGTAACGGTTGGTGTTAAGTTGACCATTTATTGAAAAAAATTTATTAGGTACTTTTTGACACTTTTTAATAAACGGTCAACTTAACACCAACCGTTACTTGCTCTAGGTTTGTGTTGAATAATGTTCTTATGTTGTGTTTGTATTGGATGATGTGTGAACTTTTTTATGGATGATGTTCTTAAAGTTATATATTATGTTGTGTTTGTATAGGATAATTATGTTGTGTTCTTGGTACTTTTTTAAAAAGAAATTTTTTATTAGGTACTTTTTTGAAAAGAAAATTTTTATTAGGTACCTTTTAAAAATAGGCAAAAAAAAGATAACGGAAAAGTTAACCGCAACCGTTAGTTGGTACTCTTTTGAAAAAATAAATTTTTATTAGGTATTTTTTGGAAAAAAATTTTTTATTAGGTACTTTTTTGAAAAAAAAAATTTATTAGGTACTTTTTTACACTTTTCCCTTTTTTTTTAAATGAACCTCAACTTTATTAAGGAAGAAAATCCGACAATACAAGGTCCCTTATCCAAACCGGACAAGAACGAAGCCAAAATCTATTACAATCACTACTCGAGGCCCAATGGGCGAGCCTGTGAGCAACCTCGTCGCACTCTCTAAAGCAAAAGGAGAATCGAATACATTAGAGTTTAAAGGATTGGACATATAACGGATATTATTAATAAGGGTTTGAGCATAGAAGCCCCTGGCTCTTTTTTGATTGAAAGCTTCAATGATAAGGCGAGCATCTCCTTCGATTATGACATTATCCCAGCCTTGCTCTATAGCCAGACGAACAGCCTAAGTAGCAACCTCGACCTCTGCCAGCCGCGCATATCTGATCTGGTCGTTACTGTTCTTGCTCTATTAGTTTCCATAATTCTCCCATATTTGACTCTTCTTCCTTGCAATCTCTGTATCAGAACTCTCAAGCTGTCAAGCACCATTATTGTCGGTCTGTCACTTGCTCAAAGTTGACCCACAACCACTATTGCCGACTCTACCACCAGCATTGCACCATTGTTGCCCACAGTCCACAACCACACAGTCCAGTCCCCCATAATTATATTAGGTAAATTATTAAAATTGAATCAGAATTTAGAACTTTTTTAGAATTTAATTAACTGTTGTATTGTGAATTTGAGTATGATTTGATTTGAGTTTAGTTATAATTTGCATTAAATTATGATAAAATCAATTTTATTTATGTAATATGTAAGATTAATAGGAGTTAGTTGATAGAGTTTGCTGAAGGTATAATTATAAAAAAATAATGTGGGTAAGGGTAAAAAAAAGTAAAAAATAGGAAAATTTGATTATAAAGGTTTGAACTTTGCGTCATTTGCTTCTAAAATCATCAATTTTATTTATTAAATAAATATTATTTTATTAGTGTATTGCATATTTTAAGATGGTTAAAAGATAACATGCTTTTAATAGGATTTTTTATTTAAACTATTGGTTACTTAGATACAATGCTTTTAACAGCTAGTCTCTTGATAGTCCGTCTTTTTGAGAGACGTATGTTAAGCCAGCCCATTAATCATTAATGTCTATTTATCGTATTCTTAATGGTTATTTTAGATTATCCTGAATGCTTATTGTATTTTTAATGCCTACTTTCAATATTTTAAATGTCTACTTACATTTATAATGCATAGTTACGATATTTTAATAAATACATAATGTGCCGGTCCAATTAGAGATGGTCTCTCAAAGAGACCGTCTCTCACAAGAATTTGTTAATTCTAATATGATTTGGGTTGCGACTATCTTTATACAAGTCACTTATATTTTTTATTACAAACAAATTTTTTTTTGTTTGACATATTTTTATGTTAAATTTGATGTCAAAGTATGTTATTAATAGTTCTAATACTTTATAGAAGAACAAATTAATGATATATTTTTGTTTTTGTTAGCATAGATTGATATGTTATATTTTATTAAAAAATACCCATAATTTTGTACTGTATATTTCATGTACGAGCGAATTTCCCTTTTACTCAAAATAAATAAGTAGAAGTATAAATATAACTATAATAAATCTATAATCAAAATTTTAGGTTTTTTTGTGATTGATTTGTTATTAAATAAAGTTTTGACAGTCATCTGCCTACAGAATGCAAAGATAATACAATTCATACAATGTGTAATGGATAAAACTATTTAAAGTGAAATAAGATATAATTATAATTTAAAATTTATTTCGCACTAGCACTATCTAGTTATATATTAAACCAAATCAATGAAAATTAAAAAGAGAGTACAAAAAAGAGAAAGAAACGTATTTGTGTGAGAAAAAGCTTAATATAGTATTGCTCGTAGTCTAGTAAACAAACAAGTTCACTAAGGAAGTGTTTTGACAACACAGAATTCAATTGAAAATAGGAAATTCAATTTTGTTATTAAAATTCTAGAACTATAAATGACACCTACATATTTGAAATTTTCAAAATTTGATAGTTGGCCCATTTTACTTTGTTTTTGGAAATCTATGGAATTGACCCAATTTCACATTTCCAAATTGACATTTGTCAAACATAATATTTAGCCCAATTTAAGATCTGAAAATGAATTCTAGTTGCCAATTATGTCATAAATGAATTTACTTGTAACACCTTGTAATTTTAACGTCAATAATACATTTTTAAATCGTTTTTGAAAATGATTATTTTTATATAATACTCCCTCCATTCTCTTATGTTCATCCCATTTGGAATATTTCACTTTAATAAGAGATAAATTTGATTATTATTATTATTATTTATGAAACGTGATTCATATCATAGAAGAAGAATTTACAAAAAGTTGGTAGGGAGTCGAGCAACAAGCTGAGCACCCACACCTTTTTGAATACAGAAAGCTAATCTATGAAAGATATATGATCTAGACTTAGTGCTGCCAGAGTTACTCAAAGAGAACGATCCAATCCTTAATCATAGGTCCAATGCGTCTTCACCTAACTCACCAAAGGTAGAGAAAGCAAAAGGGATGAATTTGTAGCCATTCGCCTCGCACTTAGCAGTGTATTTCTTTCTCTTTCGGTCAGCGGCATTGGCAAGAGAAGCACTAGGCATCCATGAGGAGACCCCAGACTCAGCAAAAGGTTTTATAATAATAATAATAATAATAATAATAATAATAATAATAATAATAATAATAATAAGAATAATAATAATAATAATAATAATAATAATAATAATAATAATAATAATAATAATAATAATAATAATAATAATAATAATAATAATAATAGTTTGCAACTTGTCAACTCGATCCTCATGAGTGTCTCCAACTATTGGTGTCAAACAGTCATCCTTCCCAAGAGGATCATAACCCAGATTAATGCCGTGTGTCGCACCTACCTATGGAAGGGTGACCTGGGTACCAAGGCCATTGGTAATGTCAAATGGACTAAAGCATGCAGGCCCAAGCAAGAAGGAGGCCTAGGAATTAGGAACCTGGAAATCTGGAACCTAGCTGCTGTAGGCAAAATAGCTTGGCACATTATTATTATGCAGGATTCGATGTGGGTGAAATGGGTTCATGAGGTTTATATGAAAGGCGGAAGATGGGACTTGTTCAACCCCCCATTACTGCCAGCTGGGTGATAAAGAAACTTTGTCGAGTCAAAGACGTTCTTCACAACTGGATGGGAACCCCACACTACTCCATCTCTCAAGTATACAAAGAACGCCTTGGAACATCTGAAAAAGTCAAATGGGACAGACTTGTATGGAATCGAGCGACTATACCTAAAAGTCGCTTTGTTATGTGGCTTACTTTCCATGAAAGGCTCAAGACAATGCAACGACTTAAACAAATAGGAGTGGTTGACAACGATACATGCCCCACTTGTGGCGACCAAACTGAATCATTAGAGCACATCTTCTTCAATTGCACCTATAGTCGCCAATGAGTGAAAATAACCCGGGAATGGTTAGGCATTTCTTGACACGTTAATACCTTGCAGGACATCCTCCGTAAGCGCCGAATGCATAAAAACAAAATGAGATTGATCCAAGCCATCTTCAGCAACCTAGCCTATGCAATATGGAGTGCTCGAAACGGTGCAATATGGCACAATAAAGTCATGTCTGTAGGACATATGTTCGATACCATCAAAAGAGAGGCAAAAATCAGATTCAGCATTCTTAAGCTAGATCCCACCACCAAGGTTTGGCTACAAAGCCTCTACCCCGCGAAGCCTCCTTAGCTGATGTATCAAGATGCTGCCCAGGTGCTTTAGCTGCTGACTCAGATCCTAGCTTCTTGTGCTTGGCTGCTGTGTTCTTTTGGGATATTCATTATTTTGTATATTCTCTTTTGTAGGAGCTCCCAGTGTAATTTTTTAGGGTCCTAGAACTTTTTTGGCTAGTTTCTTTTGGCTGGTTCCTATGATATGTATGTTTGAAGTCTCATAGGTATCCCTGCTGTATACCGCCAAGTGTGGCGCCTATTCTTTTGAGATATCCTAGGTTCTCCCGTGCACATGAAGAGTGAGAATGAGAAACCCTTCCTAGAAGGTGGAATTATTTTTCACACTGATGCAATGGTAGGGAGACCCCTGGATATCTGGGTTATTGTACCCCGTATGTATATGTTGTTTAGTGTTGAATATAAAATCATTTGACAAAAAATAATAATAATAATAATAATAATAATAATAATAATAATAATAATAATAATAATATTATTATTATTATTATTATTATTATTATTATTATTATTATTATTATTATTATTATTATTATTATTATTATTATTATTATTATTATTATTATTATTGTTATTAATTAAATTTTATAAAAAGCCAGAAAAGGGAGCCGAAACTTACAACAATGTCAAGATACTCAGATGACTCACCATACACAGCTCTTTAGGGTTTAAAATAAAACCTCAAATCATTTACTATGTATGGTGTGACATCTCCAAAAGGGTAACACTAGTGGAAAAAAGCTTAAGGGCTGCGGTTTTTTAGCCCCTTTGGGCTGCGTTTTTTGACCCCAGCCATTATTGTAGCAGCAACAAATAATATTAAAGGGCTGCGGTCAAAATACGCAGCCACAAAAAACGTAAAGGGCTGCGGACATGGACAAAAACCGCAGCCCTTAAGTAATATGGGCTGTCCTGTGTGAATAATCAAGGGCTGCGGACATATACTAAAAACCGCAGCCCCTAATGTTATATGGGCTGTGCTGTTGAATACTCAAGGGCTGCGGACAGTGTTTAAAACCGCAGCCCCTTTCCCATTTTTTTTTTAATTTTTTTTTTTTGTTTTCGTAATATTTGTATAATAAATAATAATTATTAGCATAAATATTAAATAATAAATATTTCACAATACTAAACCGTCGATAAATACCAAAATATCACTCAATTATAATATATATTATATATATAATATTATATACATAAAGTATATATACAACCGCATATAATTAGAAATAAATCGATACATATAAATTAAAGTACTCTAGCTACACGATATATACATATATATATATAATAATCTAGCTACCAACTTAATAAATTAGAAATAAACACCGCGACTTTGTCCTTGACTTTGCGTAGTTCAATATCCGTCAATTCGCGTGTTGGTCTTGGAGAGTCAATAATCTACGAATTAAAATCAATTATTATTATTAAAAAGTTAGTCGTACATTATATAATATAATTAATATATATATTATAAATAAATAATTTAAAAAACATATATAATAACTAATTAAATAAAATACTTACGGAATCAATATTTTGAACCCCGACATTCTTGACGGCTTCGATGAGATCATCCATAAACTTAATAACGTAGTAGCCGCAATGAATGGAATTTTGTTGTTGAAAACACTAAGAAAAAAAAAATATTATATATTAGTGCCAAATAAAAAATGCTTCAAAACCGTTAAAAACGCAACTTAACACTTAATTTTGAGCAAATGACAATTATTTTCGATTCTAACAACTTTAACACAATTATATATACCAAATAATGTTGTGTGCCAAGTTTCATGCATAACAAACAAGGTTTAAGCTACTTTACGCTCGAAAATGCCAAAATTCATTAAAAGCGTTAAAAAACGCAACTTGACCCTTAATTTTGAGCAAATGACAACTATTTTCAATTCTAAAAACTTCAACACATTTATATATACCAAATAGTGTTGTGTGCCAAGTTTCATGCATAACAAACAAGGTTTAAGCTACTTTACGCTCGAAAATGCCAAAATTCATTCAAAACCTTAAAAAACGCAACTTGACCCTTAATTTTGAACAAATGACAACTATTTTCAATTCTAACAACTTCAACACATTTATATATACCAAATAGTGTTGTGTGTCAAGTTTCATTCATAACAAACAAGGTTTAAGCTACTTTACGCCCGAAAACGACAAAATTCATTCAAAACCGTTAAAAAACGCAACTTGACCCTTAATTTCAAGCATATGAAACCAATTATCAATTCTAACAACTTCAACACATTTATATATACTAAATAGTGGTGTGTGTCAAGTTTCATTCATAACAAACAACGTTTAAGCTACTTTACGCCCGAAAATGACAAAATTCATTCAAAACCGTTAAAAAACGCAACTTGACCCTTAATTTCAAGCATATGAAACCAATTATCAATTCTAACAACTTCAACACATTTATATATACTAAATAGTGGTGTGTGCCAAGTTTCATTCATAACAAACAACGTTTAAGCTACTTTACGCACGAAAACGACAAAATTCATTCAAAACCGTTAAAAAACGCAACTTGACCCTTAATTTCAAGCATATGAAACCAATTATCAATTCTAACAACTTCAACACATTTATATATACTAAATAGTGGTGTGTGTCAAGTTTCATTCATAACAAACAACGTTTAAGCTACTTTACGCCCGAAAATGACAAAATTCATTCAAAACCGTTAAAAAACGCAACTTGACCCTTAATTTCAAGCATATGACAACTATTATCAATTCTAACAACTTCAACACATTTATATATACCAAATAGTGGTGTGTGCCAAGTTTCATTCATAACAAACAACGTTTAAGCTACTTTACGCCCGAAAACGACAAAATTCATTCAAAACCGTTAAAAAACGCAACTTGACCCTTAATTTCAAGCATATGAAACCAATTATCAATTCTAACAACTTCAACACATTTATATATACTAAATAGTGGTGTGTGTCAAGTTTCATTCATAACAAACAACGTTTAAGCTACTTTACGCCCGAAAATGACAAAATTCATTCAAAACCGTTAAAAAACGCAACTTGACCCTTAATTTCAAGCATATGAAACCAATTATCAATTCTAACAACTTCAACACATTTATATATACTAAATAGTGGTGTGTGCCAAGTTTCATTCATAACAAACAACGTTTAAGCTACTTTACGCCCGAAAATGACAAAATTCATTCAAAACCGTTAAAAAACGCAACTTGACCCTTAATTTCAAGCATATGACAACTATTATCAATTCTAACAACTTCAACACATTTATATATACCAAATAGTGGTGTGTGCCAAGTTTCATTCATAACAAACAACGTTTAAGCTACTTTACGCCCGAAAATGACAAAATTCATTCAAAACCGTTAAAAAACGCAACTTGACCCTTAATTTTGAGCAAATGACAACTATTATCAATTCTAACAACTTCAACACATTTATATATACCAAATAGTGGTGTGTGCCAAGTTTCATTCATAACAAATAACGTTTAAGCTATTTTATGGTCGAATTGTTTTCAATTCTAACTAATTTCAATCATTTGACAAATGTTTTCAATTTTAATTAATTCAAGACAATAATATATACTAAATAATGTTATATATACCTTTACTGCTCTCCATTTCGGGTTAGTGGCTCTTGTAGCACATCCCATTTCGCCACGCATTTTCTTCATAACCCTGAGACACAAGAGTAAAGAAATTAATTGAAATTAATTGACAATAATATATATATAACACTTAAATGAAATTAATTGACAATTTATAAACTTACGAATTCAACAAAGCTTTAAATTTCATGTTGCGAGGCACGGGATTTCCACGACTTAGTGAGTCGAAAACGTGCACCATATTGGTCATCGGACATATGACCAAAAGCATCCAGTGCACACTACAAAAACCACGATTTTAAATCATCAAGATAGAGAATATGTGAACGTAAGTAAAATCAAAATTTAAGTTCAATTTAATAAAATAATAAAACTAATCACCTTTCATAGTACGGGGCCAGAATGAATGAGTGTTTCGATTCAAATGCATGTTTCAAAGCACGTTCTACGTATGCTTTGACGTCATCTGGATCAGTAACACTCTTTTCACCCCTAATAGACTCAGGATCAAACCATCCAAATGTTATTGGAGGTTCGAGGCTATTCAACTCCTCGTACATCCCACTAAACTCACGAATAAGAAAATTTTGTCAGTCATTCGATTATTAAAACAATTAAACAATAAAACCTAAATTGTAAGATAAAAAATCACATACAGCATGTAGACATGAATAAGGGCGACATTCAACATCTCCCCTCGCAAAAATTGCCCAATGTCACTAGGACCAATAATGACGAAACCATCTTCGGCAGTGTGAAATTGGTCCGTGCCTAGGGGTAGAAGAAGTGGGTCCTCCTCAGTCATGCGAGATGCACCCTTGTGCAGCCATAGACAATCTGAAGAGAGATCTTTAAGCTCCTCATCAGTCAAGATTGGAGTGATTGTCACCGATGATGAGGAACCGATCTCTCTTTTAGAGCCCTTTGAGCTCTTTTCCTATTTCATTTCATACAATTAAATTAGTTTAATTACTCACGCAATTAAAATAATAAAAACAAATAAAATAATACTAAAGATATATTACCTTCGCCGTGAGTCGGACCCAAGCATATGGCCATGTGACGAAACTACCTCGGGCGTTCGATAAAGTCTCAAGGTTCCATTCTGGCATTGGAACCGGAAGTGAGAAATCCTCGAACCCCTTAACGATAGTTTCTACCGTCACACTAATGTGGCCACGTGTAACAGGCATTGTATGCACTGTTTGGCCCACTTGGTTTGGCTGCGCCTCACCGAATGCAACCTCAGTTAAGTCGCCACCACGAGCAACGCCTAACTGAGGCAACAAAAGAGAGCAAGGAGTCGCCTCCTAAAAATTTTTTCGTTTAGTATAATTAACATCATGATAAATTATCAAAACACGTTGAAATTTAAATAAATACGCGCTTGTATATTTAAAAATTAAATGGACCTAAAAGCTTGATTTCACGAACAAGATGAACAATAAGATGAACCATTATGTCAAAGAAAGAAGGTGGAAAATACATCTCAAACTTGCATAAAGTTACAATCACGTCGAGTTGAAGAGCATCAAGTTTAAAGGGATCAAGAACTTTACTACAAATAGTGTTGAAGAACGAACATAGCTCGGTAATAGCATATCTCACATGTTTTGGCAATATTCCACGTAGTGCGATCGGTAAGAACACTTGCATCATTACATGGCAATCGTGAGATTTCATGCTTCCCAACTTCAATTCACCATTAAGGGTCACAAATCTCTTCATGTTAGATGAGTACCCAGAGGGAACCTTAATGCCATACAAAGACTCACAAAAGGCTCGCTTCTCTGCTTTGGACAATGTGTAGCAAGCTGGAGGCAAATAAACTTTTTCACTACTCATCTTCTTCTTACCGACCTTTCCCTTGCTACTACCACCAACTTCATCAGTTCTTTCTCTTTTCTTACTCCCCTTAACCTGTGCCCACAACTCCGGACGAATACCCTTACATTCAAAGTAATCTCGCACGGCCTTATTATCCTTTGTCTTACCCGGAATGTTCATGAGAGTCCCGAGTATGGCATCGCATACATTTTTCTCTATATGCATAACGTCAAGACAATGCCTAACCTGTAGATCTCTCCTATATGGAAGCGTCCAAAAGATTGATTCTTTTTTCCACAGTCGATCTTCACCCCCTTGCACTTGCCCTGTTTTACCAAATACAGTTTCAACCCCCTTAACTTGTTCGTAAACCTCATAACCGGACAACGGTCGACGAGCTACACGGTCCTCAACCTCCCCGTTGAACATCTTCTTCTTCTTACGGTATTGGTGATCTCGTGGGAGGAACTTTCGATGATTCATGAATACATGTTTGCACTTAGGAATCCACGTGGATTCCATGTCATCGATACATATTGGGCACGCTTTCTTCCCTTTGTTCTTATACCCTGATAAGTTTCCATAAGCCGGAAAATCGTTAACGGTGCATAAAAGCATTGCACGCAAGGTGAACTCCTCATTAGCATATGCATCATACACGGAAACTCCTTCATCCCACATCTTTCTCAAATCCTCAACAAGAGGTGCAAGATATACATCTATGTCGTTACCAGGTTGCTTAGGGCCCGAGATAAGAAGCGAAAGCATAATGTACTTACGCTTCATACACAACCAAGGTGGCAAATTATAAATAACTAAAAGTACCGGCCAAGTACTATGTTGAGAACTAAGATTGCCAAATGGGTTCATTCCATCCGTGCACAGTCCGAGCCTTAAATTACGAACTTCATCCCCAAAAGTCTTGTGCAACCTATCAATACTCTTCCACTCCGGAGAATCGGATGGATGTGTGAGCAAGTGATCTTTCTTCACCCTATTTGCATGCCACCTCAAATTTAACGCATCTTTCTTTATAGAAAACAAGCGCTTGAATCTTGGTATTATTGGAAGATACCACAATACCTTAGCCGGGGGCCCTTTAGCATCTCGAGCCCCTTTACGCTTGTAACGCGATAACCCACACCTAGGACACTCTTCTAAGTTCTCGTTTTCATTCCGATACAATACACAATCATTCGGACACGCATGAATCTTCTGGTACTCTAACCCGAAAGGACACATTAGCTTTTTGGCATAGTATGTCGACTTTGGAAGTTCATTTCCCTCGGGAAGCATCTCACCTAACGCTTCTAATAACATTGTGAAACTAGTGTCACTCCAATTGAACTTTGACTTAATGTTGAAAATCGTCAAAACTGCTGTAAGCTTGGTGAACTTTGTACATCCAGGATACAAAGGCTTTTGAGAAGCCTCTGTCAACAAGTCAAATACACGAGGACGTTTTCCTAACTCATCCTCGACTCCCTCCATCATCTCATCAACACGATCCACATCCTCATCAACATTCTCTTCATCCACTACATCCTCATTAACATCGGCCACATTATTGACATCCTCAACAACCCTATTTTCCTTGTAAACTCCCTCCTCACCATGCCAAACCCAAACATGATATTGAGGCCTAAACCCACGTCGGAGTATGTGCTCCCTAAGCATATAAACACTATCTACCTTTGATACATTGCCACAATTGACACATGGGCAATAAAAACCAACTCCCCCCGTCCTAATTTGATGTTCAACCGCAACACTACAAAATTCTAACACGCCATCAATAAATTCCGACGATTCAATGCTTCCATACATCCAAGAACGATCTTTTGTCATCCTAAGTGTGATTATTTAATTCAAAACAAAATTAATACACAACCTTTTAAACATATTTACTTATTTATACTAAACACATTTAACCTTTAAAACATATTTTAATTCTATATAAGCACTACTTCATACTTGTTTATACTTCATTCTTAATACTTCAATTTATATTCTAATTTTATACTTCATACATCAATATATATTCAAACATATATACAATAACAAACATATATCCAATAACAAACCACATTTTTTTAACCATAAAATAAAATACATATATTCAATGTAGTTCTAATAATACAAACATATATACAATAACAAACCATATTTTTAACAAAGTACATAAATAATTAAAGCCCTAAAACTTTAATTCTTAATACTTTAATTTATATTCTAATTTTATACTTTATACATCAATATATATTCAAACATATATACAATAACAAACATATATACAATAATACAAACCACATTTTTTTAAACATAAAAATACACATATTCAATCTAGTTCTAATAATTCAAACATATATACAATAACAAACCACATTTTTAACAAAATACATAAATATTTAAAGCCCTAAAACACAATGAACTTGAACACTTAAAATCAAAATAATACCTTGAAATTTCGTGGGTTTAGATATGAGTAACTTCAATTGGGTTTTGTAACCTTTAAAATGTAAAACAAAATCAATATTAGTATAAAAAACTAAGACCTAAAATACAATGAAACAAAATCAAAATTATACCTTGAAAGTGGGTTGAAAGCTTGAAGAACAAGAACTTCTATGAAGAAGCTCGAACAGTAACTTCAATTCGAACAGTGGGTTTTTGTCGAAATCGAATGAAAGAGTTTGAAGAATATGCAGTGGGTTTTAGAATAGTTGAAAGAAGAACACACAGTAGGGAATTGAAGAAGAAGAGCACACAGTAGAGAATTGAAGAAGAGTTTTTGTCGAAATCGAATGAAAGAGCTTGAACGTTACTTTGAGAAGACTTTTTCGTGGGTTTCAGAAAATTAGGAGGAAGAAGAGCAATGCAAGTCTGTTTTGAGAGAAGGCTAATAGTCTGCTGCCTAGTTAACGTTATAAAAATATAGCTTCGTTTTAATTTTTTTTTTTAAGGGGTTTAGGGCTGCGGTTTTTAAGCATGCCCGCAGCCCCTTAGTTAATTTTTTTTTTTAAATTTCCTCAATAATTCGTAAGAGCATAAGGGCTGCGGACAAACTAAAAAACCGCAGCCCCTTGTTTAATTTTTTTTTTTTTTAAATTCAATATATTAATTTCGAAGGGTTAAGGGCTGCGGACACGTAGAAAACCGCAGCCCTTTCTATAATATACTTTTTGAAACACTTTTGGGCTGCGGACATCCATAAAAACCGCAGCCCTTTATTGTTTTTTTTTTTCCCGCTTTTTTGTTACTCATATGGGCTGCGTTTCCCAAAAGACCGCAGCCAATAAGCAGCAGCCAATATCATTTTTTCCACTAGTGTAAAGATATCTCCTAGATTATACAATGAAGATATACTAAGTAGTTCATGTACAAAAAGGCGCTGAGGCTATACATTAACATCGCATTTATGCCCAGTGATATACCTAAGATACTATCATTCCACTTAATTCCTAATTGCACCAATATAATCAAAAGACTTGATATTTGTCAGAGCTTGCTATCCAATATTTCCACGCCTAAAGGGCTTAGCAGGAACAAAAATCAGCTACTTGAGATCTCCATGCTTCCATCAAGCATCAAAAGAGTCCAAAAAATTGCAAGCAAACAACAAGATGCGAGACCCCATTCTCCTGGGTGCATCATTTTATCTTCCTGTAACATTAGTCATTGCATCGTGAAGGGCTGCCCGTCAGTCTTGGATCCTTGTTAACCTCCACGGTGGTGATGATCATTTCACCGGAGGCGTTGGTTGAGTATACCTCGGTAGTTTGGCCTTGGGAAGGGGTAGTATGTATCTGGGATTGTTGATGATGCACCTGCCCTTGTTGTTTCGGTTCAACTTGAGTAGGAGTGGTGTCTACCACTTCACCATTTACTCCTATCACTCCCTCCTTAGGAGGCCTAGTCGTAGTTTTACCAACCTTCTTACGTTGTTCACCCGACCTACATTTCCCCTCCGTATGGCCCAGTTCCTTACATTTTTCGCAGAAGATAGGCTTCCAGTCATACATTACTTTTTGGCAAACTAGCTCTTCATTTTCATTGATAAAATAAATCTCATCAGGGTATTCATCCTTCATGTTCATTTCAATTAGAACCCTCGCAAACATCATCCTCTCATGATTAGATGTTGCATTATCCACTCGCACAACAGTCCCTAAGATGCTTGCTATTTTCTTAAGGGCTGGGGCACTCCAGTATTCGAGTTCCAAACCTGGGAACCTCAACCAAATAGGTAGATATTATTATTATTATTATTATTATTATTATTATTATTATTATTATTATTATTATTATTATTATTATTATTATTATTATTATTATTATTATTATTATTAGGAAAAATTATACAAAACTACCTAATATATACCCTTTTTTTTGTAAAGAAAACTACCTTATGTAAAATATTTTGCAAAAAACTACCTTATATAATGAAGTTGTTTACAAAAGACTACCATACTTACAATTCCATCAGTTGACCGGTAAAATAAACGTTTGACCATCACATACCTAGCACGCCCCTGTCACGTGGTTTCATTTAACCCATCTTCCTCCCTCTTCAATTAATGAACTGTCGAATTCATCTGCTGCTCACACCTACCTATCTTCCTCCCTCTTCGAATTTAAATCACATTCCTCCCTCCTCAATTAAACCTCCCTCTGTTGCTCATACCTACCCAAGATTACAACATAATTTTGTCAGGTATGTATTTCTTCTTAAAGTATTCTTTATGTACTTTGTTTTTTAGGGTTTATGGTAAATTCGTTTTGCTTTACTGAAATTCGTTTTTTAGGGTCGAATTTTGTTTTTTTTATGAAATTCGTTTTTTTTATTAAGTGCATCTTTGTTGCTTTACTGAAATTGGGTGTTTATATTGTTTAGGGTTCATTACATTACATAGATTAATAAGATGAAGAAACTTAAAATTAGGAAAAAATCTGTTAAAGGGACTGGTATGAAGGTTGATTTACCTGCTGATGTGGGTAGTGTTAGGGTAGATGAGATGGCAATTGTTAGAGCTGATGTGGCATGTGAGGGTGTTGTTGAGTTGGAAAGTAATAGTTCACATGTTGATGTTGGGGTTATGGGACCACCACTCAAAGACATGGGTATTAAAGAAAGAATAAGTGATAACCCTAGATCTAAAACAGAAACATTGGCTGCTACTTCTTCTCTAACCCTCACAACAAAGCAAACAACCCAATTAGAGGAGAATTGTGATTTTGATGATAGTACGGATGAAGATTATAGTGTTGGTGATGAGGGAGGATATGAGGATGATGGTGATTTGTTCGCAGAAAATGTAGTGTATGGGCTTGATGATGTATTCATAGGGGATGATGATTTAAGAGTGGTAGTAGATAAGGAGATTCTTGAAGAAAATAACAGAGACATATACTATAATGGAGAGGATGATAAATTGGAGTCTGATGATGATGATTTAGGTGCTTTGAATGATGAAGAGGAAGGTCTAAGCAGCTATCCTACATTCAATCCTGAGGTTGATTTTAAGGTTAAGATTAATCTATCTTTAGGCCTTAAGTTTCCTTCAACACATGTGTTTAGAAAAGCACTAAGGTATTATGCCATTGAATGCGGTTACAATTATTATTACTTGCATAATGGTAGTAGTAGGATAAGTGTGTATTGCTACAATAGATGCAATTGTAGTAAATCAAAAGCACGAATTGTGAAATGTGTGTGTGGCAAGGATAAGAAGTGTAATTTTAAGGTTCATGCTGTGAAGTTGAAAGATGAGGAGACACTTCAAATTAAGAGTTATTTTCCCAAGCACACTTGTGGTCAGCAACACCAAAACAATAAAGTCACTGCTTTGTATTTAGCCGAGAAATACATAGAGGATTGGAGGGAAAATCCTACTTGGGAATTAGAGGCATTTGAGAAAAGGGTTAATAGGGAATTAGGGTGCGAAGTGAAGTATTCAAAGTGTTATATGGCAAAAAGAATTGCCATGAAAATGATATTTGGTGATGCTACTGAAGAGTATAGCAGGGTGTGGGACTATGCGGAGGCAATAAGGAGGTTTAATCCAGGAAGCACTGCTATTGTTAAATGCATTGGAATAGAGCATCCGCCACCTTTATTCCAAAGAATGTATATATGTTTGCCAGCTTGTAAGGAGGGTTTTATAGCGGGTTGTAGGCCTATTATAGGGGTTGATGGAGCACATTTGAAGGGACAATTCCCTGGGATTTTGTTGACTGCTGTTGGTAAAGATGGGAACAACAATATCTTCCCCATTGCCTGGGCTGTTGTAGAAACAGAGAATGTTGAAACCTGGACTTGGTTTCTAAGTCTCCTTGTAGAAGATCTTAGGTCAGTGACTCCTAAAGGTGGTGTTGCTTTTACCTTCATGAGCGACAGGCAAAAGGTATGATTGTTTACATATTTAACTTTACGTATTCCTTTTGTTACAATGCTAATACAAAATTGTTTTTAATGTAGGGATTGGTTGAAGCTTTCAACTCAGTGACTCCTGAAGCTGAAATTAGGTTCTGCTGCAGGCATATATGGGCAAATTTCAAGATCAAGTTCCCCGGAGAGTTGTTCAAACAACACTTTTGGACAGCTGCAAGGGCATACAATAAGGTATATAATCTAATAATCTTCTTAATTAAATGAGATAAGGACCGACTAATACGTAACAATTTGTTTTCACAGTTTCATTTTGATAGAGCAATGAATGAAATTAAGAAGATTTCAGTTGAGGCCTATGATTATCTAGCTGCTATACCCGCAAAACATTGGTCTAGACATGCTTTTCTTACTAGGAGTCATTCGGGAATGTTGTTAAACAACTGCTGCAAATCCCATTTCATTCAGCTAAATCATGATACAAAGATCCAAAAGTGCTTCAATTAACATCCTTGCTTAATTGAAAAACATCATTTACCACCCTTAACTAGTACAACCAACACCAAAAAACAACAAAATAAAAACCCTAAAACAAAGCTACACAACTGATTTCCATGCTTCCTTTGACTCGTCAATTTCTTCTTAATTCTTTTAAGTTCAGCAATTCCTTGTTCCTTTTCGAATTCTAAACAACAAACCCTAGAACTCAAAATCTTGATTTCGGTTGCTAATTGTCGCTTCTCCTCCACAAGTGTGTTTGTCACTGCTCTTTGCCAATCAGCCATTTCAGGTTCATCAATCCATTTAAATTTCTTGCAACCCCTCCAATTTGACTCAGGATCGTACAAAGCACAACACTTAAACCTTCTTCCAGGATTTTCCTTGGTCCATGAGACTCTCCTAGCAAATGGAGCTCCACATGCGCATTTATCAGCCATCGAATTGTAGAATTGTAGAAAAGGGTTGAATTGTAGAAAGCTCGATTTTAGGGTTGAATTGTAGAAGAAGGGTTGAATTGTAGAAGAAGGAATCGATTTTAGGGTTGAAATGTAGAAGAAGGATTCGATTTTATGGTTAAATTGTAGAAGAAGGTTTAAATGTAGAAGAAGGAATCGATTTTAGGGTTGAAATGTAGAAGAAGGATTTCATTTTAGGGTTGAATTGAGAAACAATGGAATGAAAGTATCAGGATTCGATTTTAAGGAAGGAAGAGATGGGTTTAATGAATGCACGTGACTTAGGCGTGATGGTCAACCGTCTATCTTACCAGTCAACTAACGAAATTCTTAGTAAGGTAGTGTTTTTTAAACAACTTCATTATATAAGGTAGTTTTTTGCAAAATATTTTACATAAGGTAGTTTTTTAGAAAAAAGGGTATATATTAGGTAGTTTTGTATAATTTTTCATTATTATTATTATTATTATTATTATTATTATTATTATTATTATTATTATTATTATTATTATTATTATTATTATTATTATTATTATTATTATTATTATTATTATTATTATGTTAGACGATTTTCTATTAACACTGAACAAAAACTTTACAACCTGGGTATATACCCAGATATCCCGGGATCTCCCTACAAATTGCATCAGAGTGAAAGTGGGGCCCACCTTCTTGGAAGAGTTTTCCCACCTCACTCTTCATGTGCACGGGAGAAGCCGGTATATCTCAAAAACGCCTCATACGGCGGTACAGGTACTGGTTAAACTAACTATGAAAAAAAAACATGTAATCAACAAGTTGAGCGAACAAGCAAAAAGGCTCGGCTACAGGGATCGCGTCCAGTGTGCAGTGGCCTCATTTTGAGATAGGTTGGCAAATCTGATTTTGGATTCGGTTTTGGTGTTGTCTACTACCCTCCCTACTGTCATTACCTTCTTCTTCCAAATTGCATCGTTTCTAGCATTCTAGATAGCATATACAAGGTTGCAGAAAATTGCAGTGATGAGTCGTGTTTTTGCTTTGGGCATAAAACGTTTGCAGAGAATGTCTTTCATGTTCTCAATGTTCCATTTTAAACCTAACCAGCTGACTAGTGATTTCGTACATGGAGCGCTGAATTTTCACTTGAAGAAGAGATGATCTGTCGTTTTAGGGTGCATTCCACAGCTGGGGCATAGGTCATCATCCACCACACCCATACTTTTGAGCCGTTGTTTTGTTTTGAGTCTCTGATGGTAGGCTAGCCAAACCACAAAACGACTTCTAGGGATGATTGCTCGATTCCACACAGCAGTAGCCCAACACACTTTATCAGCGGTCCCCAATAGATCTTTATAGACGACATCGATGAAGTATTTTCTCCATTAGATGGTGGATGTAGCCCAAGATTGGTGAACAATCTTAAAATCTTTGTCTTGGTTACTATTTTATTTTTGCCTTTCAAGACTAACTTGCACTAATTTATTCTAACACTTAAGACACATCCACTACAACACAATTTGCTTTTAGTGGGATATATTTAGCGACATTTAATTTAAATGTCGCTATTTTAAATTTCTTATAGTGTATATAGAGGATTTAGTGACATTTATTAGACTCCTTAGCAGTATATTAAAAAGTCACACTAAAGCTTTTAGCGACATAGGATCTAGTGACATTTCTCACAAATGCCACTATAGACTATAGTGATAATTACATATGCCACTAAAGACCAAATTAAGTGTTGCTAAATCACTTTATGGTGAAACTTAAAATAAAAACCAACAGTATTGTACTAAAAATATGAATTAGTGGTATTTTTTTAATGCCACTAAATCCAATGTCGCAAAAAGCTAACTTTATTATAGTGATCATAAACATCAACTTAACTTCATATTTTTTTTACCCTTGAGTGAGGTTTATACCTCTTATTTCAGAAATTTTACATATAGGTGAAGTCTAGATATGTTTTGAGTGATTAATTAGTTTTTTTTCAATACTTTATTTTCATTTAATTGAAAGTACTTCCATTTTGTTATCAATCATGGGGTTGGGGTTCTTCCTTAATGGAAGACATGCGCACACTAGTGCAAAAAAAAGCTATTGGCTGCTATACATTGGCTACGGTTCCTAATAAACGCAACATATAATAGATGAAAAATAAGGCAAAAAAAATAGCACATTGGCTGCGGTCATTAGGAAAACTGCAGCCAATAAACAAAAAAAAAATTTAAAGGCTCCGATTTTGAGTTGGACCGCAGCTAATAATTCAAGATAACTTCCAACTTTAATTAAAACCCTAGTTTATGCCATGAGCCGTCTTCCTTTAAAACCCTATGCCCCTTCCTTCTTCCAGCCTTAATTTAAAACCCTATACGGCGCCTATTCTTCCTCTTTCAATAAACTAATCTCAAATCCCAAATATATAAACAATTCATTCAATCTCTCTTCCTTTGAAGTTTACTACTACTCAACTTCAAAACCCTAATTACCTGCGCTTCCCCGATTCAATTTTAATATCACTCCTCTTTGAATCCATCACTAATCTCTAATCTGACTTTCACCCATCAAAATTTAATAATATTTCTATCAACCCTTTTCTCCAATTTCAGATTCATTTGCTTTCTTTTCTTTCCTTGGTCTGGGACTGTTTGCTTGAATTTTTTTAACAAAGGCTCAATTTTGGATTAAATGAGTGCTTCTAAGTCTTCCAAAAGGATCCCATTTTCTGATTCTAAGGTTTCAATTTTATTCGATTTTGTTGAAGACCCAGAATAACAAAGGGTTGGTCAAAAGATTTTTTGTTGAAGACGACCCAGAAAATCCATGGCAGTCCAGAATTTTTGTTGAAACTTTTGAAGATATTTTTTGAAGACCCAATGAAAGTTGTTCTTTGTTGTTCACTCAGAATTTTTGTTGTTCTTTGTTGTTCATTTTTGTTCATTTGTTGTTCATTTGTTGTTCTAGTTGTTCAGTTTTGTTCACGAATTGTTCCTGAAATAATAATAAAAAATAAAGAATTTTTGTTGTTCTTTATTGTTCATTTTTGTTTTAGTTGTTCATTTGTTGTTCTTTGTTGTACAATCTGAATTGTTGTTCTTTGTTGTAAAATTTTTGTTCATTTTAGTTCACGAAATATTTAAAAAAAATTAAAAAAAAGCCCTTAAAGGCTGCGGTTCTTGCAATGACAGCTGCCAATAATCCACTTTTTTTTTTTTTTTTTTTTTTTTTTTTTTTTTTTTTGTGAAAATAGTCTATAGATTGTGGTTTTTAGGACCGCAACCAATAATAGTTTGTCATCTGCTGCTATTCTAAATGCTGCGAGTCAAAACCGCAGCCTATATTGGCAAAAAAAACCGCAGCCAATAGCGTTTTCTTCCACTAGTGGTATATATTTTGGAGGCGAGATATAGTGGTTTTCATCTTTTTTATGGTAGGAGTGAGACCCATTTGGGGACAAATTTTTAAGAATAAGCTTACCTTCAGCATCAATGGAAGTGGCCAAGAGCAACACAAACATTTGATGAAGATACAATTTACACTAGTTGGGAGTAATTTGTAAAATGAATGAGGGAGTTGGATAAGTAAGTAGTTGAGTTAATGTGTTAGCTACTGTAGTTACTTCATGGGTGAGAGTGAAAAGTCAAAGTCAAAACCGACAAAAATAGGTCAAAATGTACGAATTCGGTCATGTGGCATGAACGCTGTAAAAATAATATTTGACGGAAGTAATTCGAAAATTTAAACTTTGTGGTTGTAATTCGCTAAACACTCAAACATTACGACAATTATTTGCAATTTTCTCATATATTTGTTGTGCTAGTGTTTTAACAATTTGGTTGTGGTGCCGCGGTGCACTCTTCAATCAAAAGGATTCACGAGGTCTGCGGTTCAATTTTTGTGTGGTGGGAAATTTTATTTTATTCTCTTTTGTCAAACTAAAACTGTAATTGTTACTTGTTATTATACTTATAATTATTAAATAACTTTTAAGTAATCATATCTCACAAATTATTTTCTTAAATACTTGTTAGGCTTTATCAAATACTTTCACGTAATTATTATTAAATAATTTTAATAAATATCAATCATTGGCCCTAATTGTAATAGTTGGATTGTTTAAAAATTAATTTTCATCGCTAGGAATATTTTTATATTTAGTTATACCCTAAAAACACAAATCTAAATTCAATACATTCATCTTATATAAATGAAAATTCTTTTTTAATTTAGTTTTACAATGTATATTATTCATTTAAATATAAAATACTAGTCTCTAATTTTTATCTATTTTGATGCTATTCTTATTACGAAATTCGATGGGCTAATTTTTTTTTTTTTTTTTGTCACTTTTTACTTTAACATTGCTATCCTATAGTTCAGTTTTACAAAACTAATTTTAATAAATAATAAGAAATTTGAAATAACACTATGAATTTAACAAAATCATTAACTTCAGTACGAACAAATAGAGGGCGAAGGGCTCATTTTGTTATACATATAGTGTTTCTAATTTGTTCGAGATATTTTAAAATAATCATTTATAATTTTAAAGGAATCAATATACAAATATTTAAAAGAAACAAATAGAAAACCCAACATTCTTTCAATTGAGTCTACAAAATTTCATGGTGAAGAACATATCAATCCACAAACAAAAGAACTAAAGAGCATGAGCAGAGGACGAAAGGAAAATAGAGATATGATCAAGAAAAGAAAGATGTGGAGGCCGATCTGCACGTTTAACATAACCTCTTGCTTCTTTCTCCGAATAACAATCATAGCATTGTCCGCCATTCCTGTTCCACATCTCATCTGCATAAGATGGATGCGCATAATACGCTTCAACACTATCCAACTCAATTTTACCAACCAGATCTGCGATTTCAATCGGTAAGCGCTGATAATGTCCCCGAGTAGTACCCTCTAACTCATCCAATCGGGTCACTGCTTTGTCCGATACAAGGTACACTTCACCCCATACCCGATTACCTTCACCCGGAATGTTCAGTAAGAAGGGTACACGGTAAGGCCCGCATACAAGCGGGTATTTGTTCTGAGTACGGTAAGCTCCGATGTATGAGGCGTCGCCCGTGTTGATGAGGTCTTCTATTAGACGGTAGTTGGAGAAGCCTTTTTTCAGTGTGCCGTATGTGAATATTAGTCTTTTTCTTGTTACTAATGAATGTTTTCCGGCACCCATTGATTTTTTGTAAATTTGTAAATAATTTATTGAAGATGATTTGAATTGGGGATAGTTTAGGATGGATTTTGTGTGGTGTGGAATTGATGGGATGTAGATGGTGTTAATGATTAAGAGTGTTAGTTTATATAGTTGTTTAAATAGGAAAGTATTAAATAAAAATTGAATTAAATATATATTGTTGTGTGGCTCATAATCTCATTTGTTTAGGTTGATGTTGTGGAGTATATTCGTGGTTGGAATGAGTATGAAACAGAAGCTGTTGCACGAACTAATCAGAAGCGTAGAAGCGTAGCTAGTGGCCGCTCGACCCACTCGAGCAAGTGTAGGGGTTCTTGGTGGTTTCTGTTTTTGTTCCTGGTTTGGGGGGTATTCTAAATTTGTCCTCTTGCTTCATATTTTTATCCTTAGTGAAGTACATCATTACACATAGATGTGTTCAAAACAGACCCGATGAGCTAATAGACATCCGACTTTATAACGAACCCGATTTGACCCGACTTAAAAATGGATCTACAATTATGTAAAAACCAATGTGAACACAAAACCCGATTTAGAACCGAACCGAAACATCTGACCCTAAATCAACCCGATGACCGGAATGAACACCTCTAATTACACATTGTTTTATTGAGAGAGAAACACATGAAATACACTTATAATCATCTTTTGAGAAAGAATTGATTAAATAGAGAGGAACCAAAATTAGGGAGCATCATTCTTCATGATCTTAAAAAGAAGTCATTTTGTTATTTCACAATTTTTCACTTACTAAGTTCATGTTTCAACCTAATTCTACTAACAATGACCTTTTAAAAAGGTTATTATTTTCAATCTCTTACTTTTACTCTATCCTATCATATTTTCTCTTATTTTCTTATTCAGTTAACAAAATAAATTTAATTTTGAAATTACACTACTTTTTAAAAAAAAATTTAATTATTTGAATCCGTAAATATTTTTTAATTTTTTAAGGATTTTTTAACAAAAAGAGTTAAAAAAATTAGCAATGAAAATAATGAATTTTTAAAAATGTTTCAAAACAATAGCAAAATTGATCTCATTTTATAGGTGTCGAAAAAATATAATCGATGGTATAGATATTTTATTTTTTGAAATTTATTTTAGTGAGAAAATAACAATTTAAGAAAATAAAGTAATTTATTTTAAAGCCAATGGGAAGGAGACTGGAGACATGTGATAAAGGGGTTTGCACATTTCAAATTTGTTGTACAAGTGAATAACATATGGACCAATTATGCGGCGCCATATAGCATCTGTTTTGATAAAAATAGCCATGACCGTTTGAGAGAACGGGTTATCAAGTGACCCAATTCCTCAATATATTCCATGACCAACCTAAATATAGATTACCATTAATAATAATTTCACCCTAGTTTGGTCATATGACCTATAAAAAGGTCACCATAATAAATGCTCATCTATTATTTATACTAATATTATTCATATAAAATCTATCACAATTAAATGAGAGTATTTTAAAATGGAGGAAATATAAAATAACAATTGATTTCCATCGAGTATAAAATAGGCTAAGGTTAGGGCTGAACAAAGTTTGTTCTAAACCGTAAACCAAACCGGATCATACCGAAATTTTAGTATATGGTCAAGTCTACAGTTTAAATGGTCTTGTCTGGTTTTTTTTCAAATTAAATTATGGTTTACGGTCTGGTCTCGGTTTTTTATTTTTCAGACCAAACCAGACCGCAAACCGTACCTTGGTCGAAAATCATTATTTTCTATTTAAAAAATTAAGTTGTTACCTAGATATTTTAAGATGTAGATATATTTATATAGGAATATATACTTGAATAATGTTAATATTACAACCAATTACAAAATATTATATTTATTAATTGTAGGTGTGAAATATTTGCATAAATACAACTATTATTTTGAATAAAAATTTTAAAATAAAAAACCGTAGACCAGAACTGACCGGACCGTTGTAAAACGGTTTGGTCCAGTCCGGTAATATCAACGGTTCAGTCCGGAAAATTTTCAGACCGAAATTTTTGGTTTGGTCTGATTTTAGTATCAGACCTGACTAAACCGGACCGTGTTCACCCCTAGCTAAGGTAATAGAAGAGCTAACTCAAGTCAATAATACTCAAAACCAAGAATATTGGATCAGGACCGGCCCTATATTTTTAGGGATCCGGGGCGAAAGATTATTTATGGGCCCACATACTATTGTATATATATAAAAGTTCGAACCTTAACAATAATTGAAAACTAAAATTTGTGGTGAGCCCTGGGCGTAGGCACATCTTGCCTTTGCTTAGGGCCGACCCTGTATTGGATAGTGATATTCTCTCCATGTCTTATTATAATTTTGTGTATTGTAGGGCTGTAAATTCGGTTACTCGGTCGGGTTTTGGGTCGGATTTCATCGGGTTCGGATATTCTCGGGTTCGGGTTGTTTCGGTCATTATAACATTTTAACTCGGGTCGATTCGGTTACGGGTCTAATCGAGTTCGGGTCTATATCGGGTTAATACCACATTGGGTCGGTTTCGGTTTGAGTTCAGGTCGAATCAAGTTCGGTAAGTATCGTGTTCGGTTAATACAGTTCGGATCCAGATCGATTATACTGCAGTCTGCAAGTCAAATTGAGTTCGGTTAGACTATGGGTCGGGTCATTTTTCATTTTAAGTTAATGTCAGGTCGGATTATATTGGGTTCGGGTTGACTTCCAATCGATATATTATTTTTGAATTTTGAGTCTTCCATTCGGTTATTCGTCGTATTCGGGTCGGTGAAAGTCCAATTCAATTGATTTTATAAAGAATGAACTTTATTTTATTATACAACTAGATAGTGCTCGTGCGATGCACGGCTTTATCAAATTTTTTGACATATTTGTTTATGTTAAGAAATTAAAATTGTAAGAAATAAGCTATACGTTATAGTTATATTTCGTTTCACTCTAAACTAGATTAAGCTGATCAAATGCTAAAATAAACTTGATTCGGCCGAATCAAACTTATTTTATCTAGACTTCATTTTATTCCACCTAGTCAATAGTCACCAGCGGTCTGTTGGGTCAGGGTGTTACAAAACTAAACTTAATTCAACTAATCAAACTTATTTTTACGTAAAGTAAACTTAATTCAGCTGAGTCAAACTTATCTTTAGCTCAACTAGACTTGACGCTGTTAAATTAAACTATTATTTACATGAACATTACTTGATGCAGCTGAATCAAGCTGAATTCTAGCTAAAAAAATTTTGTTAAGTTGAATCAAACATATATTTTTCCTAAAGTAAACTAAGTTCAGCTAGACAAACTTACACAATATAAACTAGCAATTCTTTTACCTTATATGATACCACCAATTTTGCTTTTACATATTTTCTTTTATTTATAAATATCCATTTTTATAATTCAATACGCTTTTTTCATTAGTCTTTTTGTTAAAAGCTTATAAGACTAGAGACAAAGTCAATAATAATAATAATAATAATAATAATAATAATAATAATAATAATAATAATAATAATAATAATAATTTTAATAATAATAATAATATTTTTTTAAATATACTTTTAAAAAAAGTGACAACATTGTCCTAAATAATATAAAATAAAAAAGACAAATTAAAATAAAAAGTGAGGCAAAACAAGAGACGAGACAAATTACTAAACTACCGTCCCCACGTTTCCCACAAACACTCCCACTCCCACGTTTCCCACAAATTACTAAACTTCCTTCTCAAAAACCACTTCTAACTTCACTACTCAAAGCCTTAAACATGTATTCGATTTCTCCAAGTTTCTCCTTAAAATTTAAAGAGATAATTGTAAATTCTAATTAACCGATTAAAAATTGAAATTGAAAATTTGCTTTGTATTGGTCTGCAAAATGGTCTACAAATTCGGTTAACCATATTGTCGGGTTAATCTCGGGTGTTGATTGTGGGTCATTTCGGGTAGGATTATGTCGAGTACCTATCGGGTTAAAAGCGGGTTCGAGTTGTACAAGTCGGGTGCAAATCGAGTTCGGTTTACCACATCATCGGGTTCATATCGGGCGCGGGTTATTCTCGAGTCGGTTGTCGGTCGATTATGGGTCTAAAATATTCGGGTGCATGTCGAGTTACGGGTCGACATCAGGTCGAATTTCGATCGGTTACAAGTCACTACACCTCGGGTCAACTAACAGGTCGGATACAGGTCGATTTCGGACGATATTACAGTTCGGGTCAATTTTTTACAGCCCTACAAATTGTAGCTAATCTATCCATGTAAGTGAGATACGATTTGATATAATCTGAAATGATGAGTTGTCCGTAATCCGTATGTGTCATGGGATTGATGAAACCAGTGACAGGAATATAAATGGGCGGTTATAATACTTTTTCCATTCTGAAATACTCACTACATTTTGGTTATGTATATTAAAAATCGTTCAATCTTATGTTATATATTGCGACTATTGTATAAATGAAAATATATAGTCGAGTGAGATCTTGTTTAAATCCTCTAATCGTAAACTTTCATAATATTAAATTTTTACAATTTTTAATATATATAATTCAATATATAAATAAATAAAATAACACATTGAATTGCGTAAAAAGTCAAATATAATAAATATAAGGAAAATTTGATTTTAAAGGTTCCAACTTTGGCCCATTTGCTTTCAAAGGTTCCAACTTGCGTTTATCCAAGAAAGGTGCGAACTTTGCATGCCATCTTCATCTAAAGGTTCACCCGGTTTTGGTAACCTTTAATAGCAGGTTACCATCTTCAACCTTCTTCTTCAAGTTCTCCATCAATGGCTTCTTCAACATCTTCTTCCTTATTCCTTAAACCTCTTTATCAATGGCACATAACAAAACCTTTTAAACCCCAACATTACTATTTTTCTCATTATTTTATAAAATACCCAAAATTGAGGAGAGAGAATTTTTCTGAAATTTTTTAAAATTTTGGGTATTCTTTGAATAATTTGGAGTACACACTTGAATAATTCTTTGAAATCGATTTAGAAGAACAACCCACAATTGAATTGGACATACAAAATCACAAACAATCTAAATACATGAAACATTGTGAATTTGTTGAAATTTAAGCAAAACCCAACATGTATGAAAAATACCCATTAATTATTTTGAGCCAAAATCAAAAAAGTTTCAATCTTTCCCTCTCATTAATAAAATCAGGGATAAAAGTCTTCAATTTTTGGTAAAAGTTCGAACTTTGGGTTGAATTCAACATTACAAAACAATAAAATACCCCCAAAAATAGAGGATATGGAGGTTTAAGGCTTTGAGATTGTTGGGAATGGTTGAAGATGAAGTGGTTTGAAATTGTATGGAATGGTTTAAGATGAAGAGGTTTGAGATTGTATGAAAATGGAGGTTTGAGGCTTGAAGAGAATGAACAAAAATGGAGATTAAAGAAGAAGAGGTTGAAGATGAAGATAGTAAAAGTTTACTTATTTAGCTGGTTTCCATTCATTGGAACCTTTAATTGAAGATGGCATGCAAAGTTCGCACCTTTTCTGGATAAACGCAAGTTGGAACCTTTGAAAGCAAATGGGCCAAAGTTAGAACCTTAAAATCAAATTTTCTTAAATATAATGAAACGAAGGAAGTATTTTATCGAGTTAGTTTAAAAAAAAGTTAGATTGTACGGTTAATGTACAACCTTCCCGTTTGGGCTCTTTAATTCAGTGAAATCCTCTTGCAATTGTATGGTCCACTTTTTACTTTCATTTTAGTTTGGCTTTTTAATAGGTGTTGAACATCAGGTTTGCCAATTCGATTTCGAGGATGTATACTTCCACTGTTATAAAATACTCATTACATTTTCGTTATTAATACTAGTATTTATCGTTTAAGCTTATTTTATATTACGGCTAATGTGTAAGAAAAAACATAGTCAAGTAGGATCTTGTTTAAATTGTCTAATTACATACTTTGATAATATTAATTTTTTTTATAATTTTTAGACGTGTATAATTTAATATATAAATGAACAAAATAATGCATTGGACTGCGTAAAACGTCAAAGGTAGCAAGTATAATGGAACGGATGAAGTGTTATTTAATAAACTAGTAAATCACCTTATATAACCTTATTTTATATGAGGGTTTTAGATTTTATTTTATATTATTTAAATTTTATTGCGTTATTTTGTCATGTCTAATTATTTTGAAATTACCATTACTGTTTATGATCCTTTATTGGATTTCCATGTTTGAGTTTGTTGATTTGCTCATTCTAATTCATCATCGGGTACTCTAGTACATGTAGGCACCCAACACTAGCTCCATTCTGCCAAGAAATGCTAATAGATAGTTGAAGTGTTCATGTGCTATCCACATGTGAGTTGTCCCACATTAGGGAAATAAAAGAGTATACATCCTTTATATATTACGATGTATATAATTACAATACAAATTACAACTTGGGAATTTGTATAAACCCCTTTGTTTGATGACAATAATAAACTTACAAGATGATTACAATTCAACAGGTAAAGTGAAGATAATTGTGTAACGATGAACGTTACCCGGAAACTTGATACAAACCGAAGGCGTGTGCTCACTATCCTTTTATGATATTTCCCCCACAAAGGTACTTGGGTTGATGTTTGGAAATTCACAACGAGATACAATCGATTACAACACAACCTTAGTACTTAGGTTGTATTATGAAATAACAAAGTGTTTGAGGAATTATAAGTTGTGGAAATGCACTAACAAAAGTTAATTACTCTTTTGTATGCAAAGAACAAATGAGAAAGACTTAAGAAAAGAATTCAGAGATTTCAAGTGTATGGTGCAAGAACACAAACACCCAAGGACCTCTATTTATACTAATAGAGGAGCCTTTGCCTTAATCACCCAATTGATTGTGATTCAATGCAATCATAATCACCTAAATCAATATTGCTAATGAATTAGCATTACTCCCTTCCATAATCTCAGAGATTATGAGAATTAAGAAGGAATCCAAGGCATTAAACACAAGAAAACGGGAAGAAAAAGCAACTGAAACAGCCCAAACTGGCGTAAACAATATTATAATACTGTCTATAAAGCACAGCGGAAGACTTATAAAAGTCTGGGCTGAATCCGACCTGTGGCTCGATAGCCACAACAAACTAATATCAGAGTATTTAAAACTTTTTACATTAAATAGATAAATACTATTTACTAAACGTTATAAAATATTACAATTTAATTTGCAAATATCTAATTTACATGATGATTTTCAAAAATAAATCCTCGCCGCACACTTAATACATAACACAAGAAGGCATCAACTCCACAGCAGAGTTAACCTGAAAATGGATCTACCCCCCGTAAGGGATAGGCCCCATCAAAGACTGTCAACAATTGAATTGTTGAGTAATCAAACAAACTATTACATTTATATACAAGTCATTAACAAACTTTACAATTTAATATTTTGCTCATTTAGTAACTCATTATAAAACATTAATTTATCAAACCAAAACTCTTTTAAAAGCTCGTTTGATTTCAACATAAATACGGCTAAGAACCTTTAGTTCAAAGCGAATCAAAATACGGCTATTACTTTACAAGTAAATAGCGAAAGTCAAAATACGGCTATTACTTTACAAGTAAATAGCGAAAGTCAAAATACGGCTATTACTTTACAAGTAAATAGCGAAAGTCAAAATACGGCTATTACTTTACAAGTAAATAGCGAAAGTCAAAATACGGCAAATGGAACATATAAATTCATTTGCGAAACAATCAAAACTTTATATACCAAACGTATTTATTAAAAACTCAAATTAAAACAATAATATAACAACACTTTAAAACATGGGAATATATGGACCGTCAGGAAGTAGGCTTGATCTAAATCCTGAGAATACGGGTGATCGTCATCACCGAAATACGGTTCTTGCAAGAACGAAACGGGACCGGGGGCTCGAGACCGATCCGAATAACCATTACCTATTATCAAGCTATAGGATTTCATAATAATCCGGATATAAATATCCGTTGCCAATTCCCAAAAACGAACATGTTTCAATGTCGAACATTTCAATATAAAACGAATCAATAAATCAATTGTTTTTCTTTTAAATCAATAATCATAACTTATTTTCATAGAACAATATTTAAAAGCTCATATTTATCAAGCTATGAACATACGAAACATAATTTTGATCAAAGATTAAAAGACAGGTCAAATAAAGTCAAATTTCAAAGTTTCGAACACCAAAAATATACGATTTCGCTCAAATATAAATAGCAGTAATATCACACCTTATAAAACATAACTTGAACATCGAAATAATTAAATTAACTTTAAAAGATAATAGTGTTTGTAGGATTACCTTCCTATGCCATGAGTAGCAGTCGATAATTACAATACCAATCAATTCATCATCAACCATCAACATGTAAAAGCTTGAGTTATCATCAATGGTGTTTAACCAAATTTACACCAATCATAAATCTCAAATACCCAAATTATATCATAACCAAATAATATCATCTAATCTAATACCCAACGGCCATCGATACTTATGTTTCCAAATTTATACTTGAACCAAACACTCATACTAATGAAATAAGAACTCGTTACTCAACCATACCAATCAATAAACCCAATTGAAGGATAATACTAGCCCTAAACACTTGCTAAAAAGAGTACTCAATTGAACCTATGAACAAGTAAATCAAAAATGTTATTTTCGGATTTTCAGGATACCCTTTTAGTATTTTGGGCATAACTTTCTCATACGAACTCATGTTGGGGCGATTCAAGTACCTACGCGACCACGACTCAGAGCTCTACAACTCTTATGAAGGAACCATAACCCAGAAACAATCGAAACTGCCTCAAAAATGGCGAAAACAGAATGTCCAGATTCTGGGCTGAAATTTCATCATCCAAATCACCCAATTGATATTAGAAATCAAATTACTCAACCCAAATAACCAATACTAATCAACATTAACAAGAACCCCATTACTAATTGAACCTATTTACTCAACTTAAATTGAATTTAATGCTTAAATTAGGCTTACCCGATTAGATAATAGTATAAACAACCCTTGACTTTACTTAAGTATGACTCTCTCATAATCCAATTGAAGAATTAACCCAAAATTCAAACCCAAAATCTTGTAGTTGGTAGTTGTAAGACTATTTGCTGGATGTAGAAGTAATAAGTTCAAGAATGGAGTTTTCTAAGGAAATGGGGTTGGGGAGAGAATGGTGATGGAACATGGAAGAAGGTAAGTAATTACACAGGTCAATTTGGGTGAGTCATAAAACTTAGATGAGTCATGAGCTTTCGTGGCATTATATGAGTATAAAGCTTCTTACATACTCCAATTCATCCATTTCATTTATTCTAATTTTAATAGTATAACTTACTTTTGTCCCAAATGTAATACGACTATATCCTTAAATAATAAAATATTAATCTGAGTCCCACTAATAACATACTTGAAATTTAATAACCCAAATTGACTTAATTAATTACTATTTAATTAAGCTGCTAAAATAGGGGCTGTCTCATTCTCCCCAACTTAAATAATTTCGTTCCCGAAATTAGTTTATTCTTCAGATTGCATAAACTGATATTCTCCCCAACTTAAGGATAAATCTTAAATTGTTCGACATCTAATACTTAACTGAAAATCTCAACTACGACATTCGACAACCATTCAAATCTGAAAACAATGTATATGATTCAACCACGACCCATAATAATTTTCAAATGCACAAAACTCATGATGCAAAATACATTTGCACATACACAAGTGCACATAGAAGTTGAAATTGCAAACTGATAATCAGATATCAAATAATATTAGCAAATATTTTAAAATTTTAAACAAACATGTTTTAACAATTTACGAAAAACTTGATAGAATCTCCCTTCGAAAATAAACAAATAGTTTTATATTCAAAAGCATATTTGTTTTCTAGTCAAACAAACTTATTAAATCAGTTTCATTTAATTTACTTTAACACAAAAAATCAAATATAGCTTTAATCGAAAATAAAATAAAATAAAATAAAATAAAATAAAATAAATAAATAAATAATTACCTTTATTTTAACTTTCAAAATGTATTTCTATACAAAATATTCTTTATAAAATAATCTTTTTCTAAAAAAAAATGATAACAAGTAAAATACTCAGTTCATATTATTATAATACAATAATAATATTACTCAGATTGACTTACTCGAAATCCCATATTAGCTTAATTGATATTTAATCAAGCTTAATAAAATAATGATTGATTCATTTTTGTCAATTTAGAGTAATTCCATCCTCTAACTTGGACATTTATTTCTGATCGTACATTTCATAACTAACATATTCACGTTCCTCCATATAACTCTAGTTACAACTTCAAATATTTCCCAAGTTTGATACGATCTTAAAATTTAGTTTCTAAATCTCAACATCAACTCTTACGTGTTATACTCGAATACTTTTTAACAAACCTTTACTTGTTTTAATCATTTCAACCATTTGTATCCTCAATTTGAAAATCTGATTCCCTAACTTACCTGATTTTAAATTACTACAAAACTTCACTTAGGAACTCGTATAAACCCTGATATACATTGAAAGTATCACTTTCAACTTTCAACCCTTAATTACTTATTACTCAATCGTTATCGTTTAACTTTCACTCATAATACATTTATATTCACCTCTAATACATAACCCCTAATACTTTATGTTTCAAACACATTTTTCCCAAATAGCTTCTAATCAAATGTTCATTTTTCATAAATACAATTTATCGTCAAATTTCTTCATACATGTAATACAAGGCTCTCATAACTTTTATTTGAGTCTTATTTGACTTGTGAACTTCAACTCACATAAACCATAAATAAGACTTGACAAAATTCGAATCATTCAAACTTTTAAATTCTTAAAGTTACCTTTTCAACATTGTAAATCATTTAGAATATTCTCCATCATAACTTTACATTTACCTCAATACGTATAGAGCACTCAATAGACTTATCACAACATAAACTTTACGACATTCTTATTTATATCAACCCTTGTTTCTTTTTCGCAACTTTCCTTAATTGAAATTCCCATATAAATATCATTAAATTAAACATGACGCAAATACTTTTCTAATTCTTTATTCCTTAATTGATTTTCAATTTTTTACACACAATTAACTCATAACTTTCAATATTCCTAAAATGCTTATTTTGAACTCTTTACATCGAATCATTCTTGCACAGTATCATTGCAATTCTCGACAAGCTTGGTCCTCAACTCCTTATACCAGTTATCCGAGTACATATAATATCTTTTGAAAAACAATTTCAAGGTAAAATTTTAAACTCTTTTTTTTTTTTTAAATAACATTTTTTTTTAATATACATGAAACATACACAATCACACGAAATTTCACATACAATCTATTAAATCCACAAATCAAGCTTCAAATGAAAAATTCACAACTTAACTTTAATATCCATTAAAACTTCTATCACCATACTTTAAAGTCCCAAATTTATAATCCAGACTTAACTGTTGGCCTTCGGCATGACTCTTACTGAAAGAGAATTCACAACATGCAATGAAACTTCAAGATTTCTTTAACATATAAGCATGTCACACATCACACATTTAACACATAGTCACATTAATACAATCCGATTCTCGGACGATACACCTAAAGACACGACCACCGCGCTCTCTCGAATTTTCGAAACTCATTTTTCAAAACTTTTGTACTCGAATATGAGGATTCGAGTACTCCAGAAACAACCATGCTCTGATACCAATTGAAACAGCCCAAACTGGCGTAAACAATATTATAATACTGTCTATAAAGCACAGCGGAAGACTTATAAAAGTCTGGGCTGAATCCGACCTGTGGCTCGATAGCCACAACAAACTAATATCAGAGTATTTAAAACTTTTTACATTAAATAGATAAATACTATTTACTAAACGTTATAAAATATTACAATTTAATTTACAAATATCTAATTTACATGATGATTTTCAAAAATAAATCCTCGCCGCACACTTAATACATAACACAAGAAGGCATCAACTCCACAGCAGAGTTAACCTGAAAATGGATCTACCCCCCGTAAGGGATAGGCCCCATCAAAGACTGTCAACAATTGAATTGTTGAGTAATCAAACAAACTATTACATTTATATACAAGTCATTAACAAACTTTACAATTTAATATTTTGCTCATTTAGTAACTCATTATAAAACATTAATTTATCAAACCAAAACTCTTTTAAAAGCTCGTTTGATTTCAACATAAATACGGCTAAGAACCTTTAGTTCAAAGCGAATCAAAATACGGCTATTACTTTACAAGTAAATAGCGAAAGTCAAAATACGGCTATTACTTTACAAGTAAATAGCGAAAGTCAAAATACGGCTATTACTTTACAAGTAAATAGCGAAAGTCAAAATACGGCTATTACTTTACAAGTAAATAGCGAAAGTCAAAATACGGCAAATGGAACATATAAATTCATTTGCGAAACAATCAAAACTTTATATACCAAACGTATTTATTAAAAACTCAAATTAAAACAATAATATAACAACACTTTAAAACATGGGAATATATGGACCGTCAGGAAGTAGGCTTGATCTAAATCCTGAGAATACGGGTGATCGTCATCACCGAAATACGGTTCTTGCAAGAACGAAACGGGACCGGGGGCTCGAGACCGATCCGAATAACCATTACCTATTATCAAGCTATAGGATTTCATAATAATCCGGATATAAATATCCGTTGCCAATTCCCAAAAACGAACATGTTTCAATGTCGAACATTTCAATATAAAACGAATCAATAAATCAATTGTTTTTCTTTTAAATCAATAATCATAACTTATTTTCATAGAACAATATTTAAAAGCTCATATTTATCAAGCTATGAACATACGAAACATAATTTTGATCAAAGATTAAAAGACAGGTCAAATAAAGTCAAATTTCAAAGTTTCGAACACCAAAAATATACGATTTCGCTCAAATATAAATAGCAGTAATATCACACCTTATAAAACATAACTTGAACATCGAAATAATTAAATTAACTTTAAAAGATAATAGTGTTTGTAGGATTACCTTCCTATGCCATGAGTAGCAGTCGATAATTACAATACCAATCAATTCATCATCAACCATCAACATGTAAAAGCTTGAGTTATCATCAATGGTGTTTAACCAAATTTACACCAATCATAAATCTCAAATACCCAAATTATATCATAACCAAATAATATCATCTAATCTAATACCCAACGGCCATCGATACTTATGTTTCCAAATTTATACTTGAACCAAACACTCATACTAATGAAATAAGAACTCGTTACTCAACCATACCAATCAATAAACCCAATTGAAGGATAATACTAGCCCTAAACACTTGCTAAAAAGAGTACTCAATTGAACCTATGAACAAGTAAATCAAAAATGTTATTTTCGGATTTTCAGGATACCCTTTTAGTATTTTGGGCATAACTTTCTCATACGAACTCATGTTGGGGCGATTCAAGTACCTACGCGACCACGACTCAGAGCTCTACAACTCTTATGAAGGAACCATAACCCAGAAACAATCGAAACTGCCTCAAAAATGGCGAAAACAGAATGTCCAGATTCTGGGCTGAAATTTCATCATCCAAATCACCCAATTGATATTAGAAATCAAATTACTCAACCCAAATAACCAATACTAATCAACATTAACAAGAACCCCATTACTAATTGAACCTATTTACTCAACTTAAATTGAATTTAATGCTTAAATTAGGCTTACCCGATTAGATAATAGTATAAACAACCCTTGACTTTACTTAAGTATGACTCTCTCATAATCCAATTGAAGAATTAACCCAAAATTCAAACCCAAAATCTTGTAGTTGGTAGTTGTAAGACTATTTGCTGGATGTAGAAGTAATAAGTTCAAGAATGGAGTTTTCTAAGGAAATGGGGTTGGGGAGAGAATGGTGATGGAACATGGAAGAAGGTAAGTAATTACACAGGTCAATTTGGGTGAGTCATAAAACTTAGATGAGTCATGAGCTTTCGTGGCATTATATGAGTATAAAGCTTCTTACATACTCCAATTCATCCATTTCATTTATTCTAATTTTAATAGTATAACTTACTTTTGTCCCAAATGTAATACGACTATATCCTTAAATAATAAAATATTAATCTGAGTCCCACTAATAACATACTTGAAATTTAATAACCCAAATTGACTTAATTAATTACTATTTAATTAAGCTGCTAAAATAGGGGCTGTCTCAGCAACGGTCAGAATCCAGAGAGCTACGCCGAGTCGGCGACGAGCCCACAAAAGTGGGCGCCGACTCGGCGGCAAGTCTCTGCCAAAACAGTGTGTTTCCAGTAGCCTAGCGCCGAGTCGGCGACGAGGCTACACAAGGTAGCGCCGACTCGGCGCAAACCTTCTGCCCATTTTTCCTCTTGTTTCTTGTGTTATCTTAAAACACCTATTTGGACCTCGTAAATTAATACGTATATTGTCCCACTATTATAATAGCTTTAATCGATATATTACGGACTTAAACTGTCCCACCACCTTAGTAGTACTTGGTGATTAAATATTCAGGATTATTATATTATTATACACTAAATGTTCAACAATCCTCCCCCATTTTGGGTATAATAAGCCTCTCATTTACCAAAACTCATAGTACATTTCATGCATCAACGCTAATATCCCTACGGATTGAATTAACGCCTCAGTACAACACACTTAACAAGTGATCGAGCCAGAATTGATTTCCATAAGGAATTGAATCAAATGACCCTTCCAACCGCTTGAAGATGTAGTACACACAAAACAAATAACACAAAGTTCTTAACTTGACACATTATAAGGCCGTGTCCGTATCTTATTCATAAGTTTATCATAGTCATTATGCCAATCTTGACTACTTGAAGCGGCCACACTTCAAACTTATATAGGTAGGTTCTCATTACGTATAAGACATATCCCCGTGACGTGGATATAACACCAAGAGCTCTTCAACTCTTGATCTTGAGAACTTTCAAGACGACTACCTTATTCCATTACGGTACAAAGCAACGATGGGTCATGCACGAGTTGCTTTAACAAAAACCAAGAGGACTTTACCACATTGAATTCAGACACGATGTTACTCATGCGTGAATTGGGCTTTCCTAAATGATTTTACTGACATAAACCGATCTCAACTTGAGGCTTTCTCAATTGAGTCTCTATTCATGGCTTTCGTAAACGAATCCGCCACATTGAACTTAGTGTTCACATAGTCAAAAGTTATGACCCCAGTTAATGATGAGTCCTTGCACAAGGCTATGCCTAAGAGCAATATGACGAGACTTACCATTATATACTTGACTATACGCTCTACCTAAAGCCGTCATGCAATTCGCATGAATCGCCACCGGTGAGATTGGCTTAGGTAACAAAGGTATCTCAAACATGAGATTCCTCAACCACTCTGCTTCACTAGCTGCTGAAGCCAAAGCGATAAACTCAGCTGACATCGTAGAGTCGGCTATACATGTTTGTTTCTTAGAAGACCAAGATATGGCACCTCCCCCATAAACAAACACCCATCCACTAGTAGAAGAGTTGTCCTCTTCATTAGTGATCCAACTAGCGTCAGAATAACCTTCTAGAATGGGAGGTTCTCCGCTATACGTAATACCAAAATCCCTGGTACGTAACAAGTATCTTAATACTCTCCTTATCGCCATCCAATGATGGGGACCTGGGTTACTAGTAAATCTACTAAGTTTACCCACCGCAAATGCTATGTCAGGCCTTGTACTAGTCATAGCATACATCAAAGATCCTATGACCTTTGAATACTCCAATTGTGAAATTGGTTGACCGGTATGTTTTGCAAACTTCATACCCGGTTCCATGGGAGTAGAGACCGGCGCTTTATCAAGCATATTAAACCGCTTAAGTATCTTCTCAACATAGTGAGCCTGACTTAACTTAATACGGTTCCCTTGCCTTATGATCTTAATGCCTAAGATCACATCAGCCTCCCCCATATCCTTCATCTGAAAGGATCTAGACAAAAAGTCTTTTGTCTCTTGGACTTGTTCTTTACAAGTTCCAAAGATAAGCATATCACCGACGTATAGGCAAATGATAACGCCATTACCATGGCTATCAAACTTGCTATACACACACTTATCAGCTTGATTCAACTTGAATCCAAAGGACAAAATAGTTTCATCAAATTTTTGATGCCACTGTTTAGGTGCTTGTTTAAGTCCATATAAAGACTTGACAAGTTTACACACCTTTTGTTCTTGTCCTTTCAAAACAAACCATTCGGGTTGTTTCATATAGACTTACTCATCTAATTCCCCATATAGAAATGCGGTTTTAACATCCATTTGATGTATTTCTAGATGATAGACCGTAGCTAACGCTACCAATAACCGAATAGTGGTTATTCTTGCAACCGGTGCATATGTATCGAAATGATCGATACCGTGCTTTTGTCTAAAGCCTTGAGCCACTAAACGGGCTTTGAATTTATCAATAGTACCGTCGATTTTCATTTTCTTTCTGAAAATCCACTTGCAACCGATTGGTTTACAAGTCGGAGGAAGATCCACTAACACCCAAGTGTTATTTCCCATGATGGATTGCATCTCATCATCAATAGCTTCTTTCCAAAAGGCGCTATCATGTGATGCCATAGCATCGCTATAAGTCAATGGGTCACCTTCCACATTATATAGATATGGAACGCTAGAAGATACTTCACTTCTATCACCTTCAACCAAGTATACTTGGAAATCCGGTCCAAAGCTCTTCGCTTTCCGTTGTCTCTTACTCCGTTTAGGAATAGGATCAACTAAATCAAGTTCATCTATTTGTTGACTTTCATCAACATTTAGAAGTGAACTTTGTTGACTATCATCAACACTTTCATTGGTACAACTTTGTAGATTTCTTTGTCTACTCAATGATGAAAATCTATTTTCATCAAAAATGGCATCTCTTGACTCTATAATCGAATGAATCGATATATAGTCATTTTGTTCTATAACATAGAACCTATAGGTTTTGCTATGAATAGCATAGCCTATAAAGATGCACTCAAGCCCACGTTCATCGAGCTTCTTTTTCTTGTTGCCGGGCACTCTTACAATGGCCCTACAACCCCAAACTTTAAGATAACTTAAGTTTGGTTTCTTTTTGTACCAAAGTTCATAAGGAGTTTCCTTATTCGTTCTCATTGGAACTCGGTTAAGAATGTGACAAGCCGTCAACATTGCTTCACCCCAAAATCCATCACTCAAACCCGAGTAGGATAACATGGAATTAACCATCTCTTGTAGAGTACGGTTTTTCCTCTCCGCCACACCATTAGATTGTGGTGCATAACCGGCGGTAGTTTCATGAATTATACCCATTGAATTAAAGTAAAGCGGATCATAATATTCACCTCCTTTATCGGTTCTTAACCTTTTAAGTTTACTACCAATTTGTATTTCTACTTCTTGTTTGTAAATCTTAAAATGTTCAAGAGCCTCATCTTTTGAATGCAAAAGATAAACATAACAAAACTTTGAGAAATCATCAATAAAAGTTATGACATACTTTTTGTTTCCCAAAGATGGTGTACTATGAAAATCACAAAGATCACTATGGATTAACTCCAAAATTTCGGTTTTTCTTTCAACACTTTTAAAAGGTGTTCTAGTGATCTTATTTAACATGCACGTTTTGCAATTTTTAGACATTTTATTGCACATTGGAATTAAATCATGTTTAGACATAAACGAAACTTTATCAAAATTAACGTGTCCTAGTCTAACATGCCACAAGTAGTGCAAATCATCACTCTCATTCATAGAAGAAACATTACAAATAGTGTTTTTATTCAAATCTAAAGATAGCTTAAACAAACTATTACATAAATAAGCACGCCCAATAAACAAATTATTCTTTGAGATAATACACCTATCGGCTTCAAACACTAGTTTGTAGCCTAATCGATTCAAAATAGGACCCGAGACTAAGTTTCTACCTATTTCGGGTGTGTAATACACATCTCTTAAAACTAAAAGATTCCCCGAAGTAAACAACAATTCAACTTGTCCTTTGCCTTGGACCTTGATAGGTGCATTGTTTCCCATGTAGAGATGCTCCCCATCAACAACTTTGTTAAAGGTTTTGAACCATTGCGTAGAATTGCAAACATGTCTCGATGCCCCTGAATCGATCCACCAAGCCAAGGTATCATCCTGCAAAGCACTAATATTAGTATTCATAGTAGAAAAACTCATATTAGAATTTTCATCAAAATATGCAAGATTACCTTGTGTGGGTGGTCCCTTGCTTGTAGAAGCTTGACCATTCCCCTTGGCTTTCTTTTGCTTGTTCTTTAGAACGAAGCAATTCTTCCTTCGGTGCCCGGGCTTTCCACATTCCCAACATACCTTTTCGGCATTGGGATTAGTAGCTTTCCCCTTTGAAGAGTCATTCCTCTTCCTCTTATCTCCGGGACGGGATTGTGGTTTCCCTTCCCCAACCATGTTTATAGTAGGTACATTAGGATTATCATCCTTCCGGTTCTCATGAACCCGAATGCTAGACTCGACAATTATGTGTTGTCCAAGGTCGGAGAGTGTAATCTCCTCCCTTTTATGCTTTAAAGCATGTCTAACATCCCTCCATGAAGGAGGCAATTTGTCTATTATGCTTGAAACAAGAAATACTTCATCAATTTCAATTTTATGCAATTTAAGGTTAGCATGCATTCTTTGTAGTTCATGAAATTGATCAATGATCGGGCGATCTTGTACCATTTTATACGAATTAAAATTACTTACAAGGAACTTTTTGGAGCTAGCATCCTCGCCGCCATGTATTTATTCTCCAATGCATCCCATAACTCCTTTGCGGACTCATGGTATTGGTAGATATCGAACAATGCATCTTGCATTCCATTGAGGATGTGTCCCCGGCAAATGAAATCATCATTCTCCCACTTTGACCTCTTTCGGTTTTGTTCAAGGATCTCCGTTTCCGGAATCACCGTTTCCGGATCATCCGACTTAGCAACGTCCGGTTTGGGTGAGCTTATAACATAAGCCACATTAAGAGTAGTGAGCATGAACATCATCTTCTTTTGCCAACGTCTAATGTCGACGCCGACAAACTTTTCTAACTTAGCAAAGTTAGAGGTGAAATCTTTCATTGATGCCATCCATGAAAGGAATATATCACAAAAGATTATTACGATGTATATAATTACAATACAAATTACAACTCGGGAATTTGTATAAACCCCTTTGTTTGATGACAAAAATAAACTTACAAGATGATTATAATGCAACAAGTAAAGTGAAGATAATTGTGTAACGATGAACGTTACCCGGAAACTTGATACAAACCGAAGGCGTGTGCTCACTATCCTTTTGTGATATTTCTCCAACAAAGGTACTTGGGTTGTTGTTTGGAAATTCACAACGAGATACAATCGATTACAACACAACCTTAGTACTTAGGTTGTATTATGTAATAACAAAGTGTTTAGGAAACAATGAGTTGTGGAAATGCACTAACAAAAGTTAATTACTCTTTTGTATGCAAAGAACAAATGAGAAAGACTTAAGAAAAGGAATTCAGAGATTTCAAGTGTATAGTGTGAGAACACAAACACCCAAGGACCTGTATTTATACTAATAGAGGAGCCTTTGCCTTAATCACCCAATTGATTATGATTCAATGCAATCATAATCACCTAAATCAATATTGCTAATGAATTAGCATTACTCCCCTCCATAATCTCAGAGATTATGAGAATGAAGAAGGAATCCAAGGCATTAAACACAAGAAAACGGGAAGAAAAAGCAACGGTCACAATCCAGTGACCTATCGCCGAGTCGGCGACGAGCCCACAAAAGTGGGCGCCGACTCGGCGCCAAGTCTCTGCCAAAACAGTGTGTTTCCAGTAGCCTAGCGCCGAGTCGGCGACGAGGCTACACAAGGTAGCGCCGACTCGGCGCAAACCTTCCGCCCATTTTTCCTTTGTTTTCTTGTGTTATCTTAAAACACCTATTTGGACCTCGTAAATTAATACTGTTGGCCCATTTGAGTTTTGATGATGACTTAACAATTTATAAACAAACAAAGTATTTTAGAGATTGTTTTGTAGGTAATATATCCGATTATTGTAATCGTCGATGATACCTAAGGACTGGTCAATGGCAATCGTACAAGTCAAAGTCAAAGTCAACAAGGTCAAAGTCAGTAGAGAAGGTCAATGAGGAAGTCAAGAGTAGAATCCAAGTCTACTGTTCCTGATATTGATAAACTGATATTGTTGCAGATAGAGACAGTACGCTGTTCCTCCAGAATCCGGTCAGAGGAGAAGTCAACAAAATTATTTAGAAAAAGTCTTAAGTTAATTTTTCTATATTTTAGTTTTGTTGTACGGTTAATAAACAAGGAAGCACAAGGAATTAATCTAAGAATTAAAATAACTAACTCCTAAAAAGTCTCTTGAAAATGGCTATTTTTAGCTAGAGTCAAAGTTAGACTTTGAATAACCACCAAGGAAGTTATTTCCTTCTCACGGTCAATGCCCACTAATCCCTTATCTTTAGATAATGGGTTTATGGCATAACTTGTTCTAAAATGATTATAAAAGCATTTTTCTAACCGGCACAAACATTTGGTGATCAACATTGAGAGAAAATTATTTCCGAAAACTTGTGCCCATTTTCGTGAGATTCAAGAATCAAGAAAAGGAAATTTTTGAGTGTTCTAAACCGAAAATTAATTCCTAAATTTTTCCTTGTGCTATCTTTGTTTGTTCATCCAATTTAGAGAATTTATCTTGTATGGGTTTTTGAGAGAATTTTGTAATTAGACTTGGGTAAGTCTAAGGGGGAAGTGAGAAAGAGAAGAGAGAAAGAGAAGAGAGAAAGAGAAGGAGAATCGAGAGAAGGAACAAGAAAGAAATCGAGAAAGAAGAAGAGAAAGAGAAGGAGAAATGTATTTTATGTAATAGAGAATTAAATTACATAAAATAATAGAGAATCGAAATCCCTAGAGGGTCGTGGTTCTTGTTCCCACGTTAAATTCTTTGTGTTTCTTTAAAGTTTTCTTTTATTTTGTTTTGAGTATTTTCTCTATTCAAATTCCGCAAGAAAAGGGCGAAAATACTCTAAAGAGAACAAGTAACAATTCACCCCCCCCTCTTGTTACACTTCATTGTCTCTATACGTTTCTACAATTGGTATCAGAACCCTGTTCCTCATTAAATCAGGAAACCCTGAGAGCCGTATCTTGGTGCTTTAGAGATGATGAAAATGAACGAACGTATGGAAGAAGGGTACTCTACTCTGAGACCACCAATGTTCGATGGCAAATTCTATACCTATTGGAAAAACAGGATGGAGATCTTCATCAAAGCCGAAAACTTTCAAGTTTGGAGAGTCATCGAAGTTGAAGATTTTGAGGTAACTACGACCAACTCCATCAACGAGACTGTTCCTAAACCAATCACGGAATATGAGAAAGAAGATTTTCAACAGATGGAAATGAATGCTCTTGCTATTAAATTACTTCATTGTGGGCTTGGTCCTAATGAACACAATCGCATTATGGGTTGCAAATCAGCAAAACAAATTTGGGATCTGCAGGAAGTTACCCATGAAGGTACAAGCGAAGTCAAGCGTTCCAAGATTGACTTACTCATGTCCAAATATGAAAGATTTGTTATGGAACCTAAAGAAAGCATTCAAGAAATGTTTACTAGGTTTACGAACATCACAAATGAGTTAGTCTCTCTTGGAAGGCTTATTCCATCCGATGAACAAGTGCGAAAGATCCTAAGAAGCCTACCTCAAGATGATCGTTGGAGAGCAAAGGTCACAGCCATTCAAGAATCTAAAGATTTTACAAAGTTTAATGTGGAAGAGTTGGCTGGTTCCCTAATGACTCATGAATTACATCTGGGAACAGCTGACAGTTCCAGGAACAAAGGTTTGGCTCTGACAGCAGACGATCAAGAAAATTCAGAAACTGATGAGGAAGAGGCAGCAATGCTGGTACGTAGATTCAAGAAGTTCTTCAGGAACAATAGATATAAAAATCAAAGAAACTACAAAGAAAAAGGAACTTCTAAATCCAAAACTTATGAATGCCACAAATATGGAAGTACCGAGCACTTCATAAAGGAATGCCCACTATGGAAGGACGAGAAAGCTAAAGGGAAAGCAAGAGAAACAGGAAGACAACCAACAAAGGGAAATTTCAACAAAACCGATTTCCGCAAAGCCATGATAGCTGCATGGGGAGAGTCCGAAAGTGAAACCGAAACTAAAGCCCCCGTGGAAGAAGAAGAGGTAGCTAACCTCTGTCTCATGGCTACTCATGACGATACATCTAAAGGAAAAGAGGTACTGTCTCCTGATCCATTTTCTGATTATTTGTTTAAATTGGACAAACATAGATTAGTTAAAATGATTTTAGAATCTCACGAAAATTTAGAAAAACAAACCGCCATCACTCTCAAAACTGAAAAAGACCTTAAAGCATGTAAAGACCAAATATCCTACCTTAACTCATTTAGATCCGATGTGCAAAATCGATTCTTTGAATTGCTTGATAATAATGTGATGTTAAAAGAAGCCTTAGAAAAAGTTAAAGAAGAAAACATCATGTTAAATATTGAATTGAATCAATTAGAGCAATTTGATATGGAAGTAGATTATGAGACTAAGAAAGAAATTCAATGGGTACTCTTCCAAATGAAATCCGATCTAGAATCCGCCTTAAAAGAAAACGATCGTCTTAAGCTTGAATTAAATTCAAGAGATAAAGGGAAAACTAGAGAAGTTCCCAAATGGATTCTTAATGCTAGAACTAAAGGAACCGAAGGTCTAGGATATGATAAAAATGACAAAAAGAAAAAGGTCTATGTTGATCTCCCAAGTAACAAAGTCTGTTCCTTTTGTGGCAAAACCGGGCACCTGAAACATAAATGTTTAAAAAGGGAACAGCACAACAAAACGAACCAAATATACGTCGATAGAGTTTGGATTAAGAAATTTAATTCTTGTTTAATCGACACGGAACCCAAGGATGGCTGGGTTCCACCCTCTAACAACTAAGTTCGTTTTGCAGGTTCTAGTGAGGGGGAACAGCTCATGGCATCTCGACAGTGGCTGTTCCAAGCACATGACAGGCGATAGATCAAAATTTCTCTCACTAGAAGCCTATGATGGAGGAACTGTGACCTTTGGCGACAATATGAAAGGTGAAATCATTGCAAAAGGCAAGGTAGGAAGGTCAAGTTCCCACGCTATAGATAACGTATTTTTGGTCGAGAATTTGAAACACAACCTATTAAGTATTTCTCAATTTTGTGATAAAGGTAACTCTGTAAACTTTACTTCTGAGAAGTGCATGATTTCTAGGAACGACACAGGTGACATCATTCTGAAAGGAATTAGAAAAGGGAACACCTATGTGGTGGACCTGCACACTGTTCCTAAAACCAGTTTAACATGTCTGAGTGTTATAGAAGATGACCCTCTACTTTGGCATAAAAGATTAGGTCATGCTAGTTTTTCATTGCTTAATACTTTACGTACTAAAGACTTAGTAAGAGGATTACCGTCCCTAAAATTTCAAAAGAATGAAGTATGTGATCCTTGTGCCAAAGGAAAACATGCAAGGTCATCCTTTAAAACTAAAAATGTCGTGACCACATCAAAACCACTTGAATTAATTCATATGGATCTTTGTGGACCTATGAGAATCCAAAGTCGCAGCGGTAAGCGATATGTTTTTGTTATAGTTGATGATTACAGTAGATTTACATGGACTTTATTCTTATCTAGCAAAGATGAGGCTTTTGATGAATTTGTTGCATTCGCTACTAAAATTCAGAAATCTAGTAAACAATCAACTAGTCCACATAAGATCGGATCATGGTAAAGAATTTGAAAATTCAAAGTTTATGGATTATTGTAATGAGCATGGTTTAAGTCATAATTTCTCCGCGCCTAGAACACCCACAACAAAATGGTGTTGTTGAACGAAAGAATAGAACATTAGAAGAAATGGCTAGAACTATGTTAATTGCTAGTGGTTTACCTAGAAATTTTGGGCCGAAGCCGTCAATACTGCTTGTTATATATTAAACCGAGTTTTAATAAGACCAATCACTTCTAAGACCCCCTACGAATTATTTAAAGGAATTAAACCTAATATTTCATATTTTCGAGTCTTTGGATGTCGATGTTTTGTGCATGTTAATGGAAAACGAAATTTAGGTAAATTTGATGAAAGAAGTGATGAAGCAGTATTTCTTGGCTATTCGTCTCATAGTAAAGCATATAGAGTTTACAATAAGAAAACAATGTGTGTTGAAGAATCTGTTCACATTATATTTGATGAGACTAACTTTATGACAAGTGAACAAGAAACAAGTGATTTTAAGATAGGTCTTGCGGATCTGGAAGATGATGAAAATATACACAGGAGCAAGATCCAGTAGAACAGCAACAAGGTCAGAATGTTGAACAAAATCAAGAACAGGAACCACAGGCAGATCAGGAACAGCCTGCAGTTCCTAATCCAGAAATTCAAACAGAAGCACAAGAAGAAAGAATTGAAGTTGAACCAAATCAGAACCAAGTCAGTGAACCAGCTTCCACATCTGTCCCCACAAGAGACTTTGTTCCAAGACCGTGGAAACATCATAAGTCACATCCACTAGAATTGATTATAAGTGACATGAACAAAGGCACGCAAACAAGGGGACAAATGAGAAACTTTTGTGCACACTTTGCTTTTCTATCAACTATGGAACCCAAGAATCATGTAGAAGCTTTGCAAGATTCGGATTGGGTGGTAGCTATGCAAGATGAATTAAACGAGTTTGAAAGAAACAAAGTGTGGCACTTAGAAGCAAAACCAAAGAACAAGAAGATTATTGGACTTAAATGGGTATTCAGGAACAAGCTGGATGAACACGGCATAATCGTTAGAAACAAAGCAAGGTTGGTGGTAAAAGGTTATAATCAACAGGAAGGTATTGACTATACTGAAACTTTTGCTCCCGTAGCTAGATTAGAAGCTATTAGAATTCTTATTTCATTTGCTGCTTTCATGAATTTTAAATTATATCAAATGGACGTAAAATGTGCATTCTTAAATGGGTTTCTAGAAGAAGATGTGTATGTGGAACAACCACCTGGCTTTGAAAACCCAATTTCTCCGGATCACGTCTACAAGCTTGATAAAGCTCTTTATGGGCTAAAACAGGCACCTAGACAATGGTACGAGAGATTATCTAAGTTTTTGATTGAAAATAAGTTCATACGTGGTAAAAATTGATAAAACCTTATTCTTTAAGATAAAGGTTCGAATATATTAGTTGTTCAATATATGTTGATGATATTATTTTTGGTGCTACAAATGAATCGTTATGTAAGGAATTTGCTGACCTAATGAGTAATGAGTTTGAAATGAGTATGATGGGAGAATTAAATTTCTTCCTTGGTTTGCAAATTAAACAAACTGCTAACGGTATCTTTATTCATCAACAAAATATATAAAGAACTTCTAAAGAACATATGGACTAGATAATGCGTACAACAAACCACTACACCCATGGCACTAACATTAGGTAGTAGATGAAGACTTTAACGAATAATGTTGACCAACACGATGTATAGAGGCATGATAGGATCACTATCTATATCTAACAGCTAGTAGACTCCGATATATCCTTTAGTGGTTGGCTTGTGTGCTAGGATTCAATCAATCCTAAAGAATCACATTTATACGGCAGTTAAAAGAATTCTTAGATATCTAAAGGGAAACGAGATGACTTATCCTTATTTATCCTAAAAGTTGATGTCTATGACTTGAAAGGGACTATAGTGATGCAGATTACGCCAAGGTGATCTTGTAAATAGAACAAAGCACTTCAGGAATGGTACAGTTTCTGGATTTGTTTGGTATCATTGGAGTTCCAAGAAACAGACAAAGTCGCTTTATCCACGGCAGAAGCTGAATATGTAGCAGCAGCAGCCTGCTGTTCCCA